>JAPYYT010000008.1:0-164780 GCA_030522565.1 Ceratosolen corneri | reverse complement strand
TATATATATATATATATATAATTAAATACAATTTATAAAATTTATTAGTTTAAATACAATGTCTGTGTGTGTATGTACATATATATACACTGTATTTAAGTTAATAAATTAAAAGAATAAGTTTATAATTAGTACACATTTTTTGTAATTTTATTTGTTAAAGCACCAGCTATATAGTTAAAACTATTTAATTAAAGTAAAAAAATTAAATTGTAAAGTATCTATTAATATGTATATAAAAAGTGTAAAATGGGAACAGAAATATCGAAGTACTTTCTATACTTAGTTTTAGTTTAGATATTTATTGTATTTTCTTAAAATTGCCAAGTGTATATGATTTAGATACAAATAATATTAAAAATAATAAAACTACATTATTCATTTGAAATTTCGGAATCATTCATAAAAGATATAATTGAAAATCTGAGAAAAATAATAAATTATAAGATCACAGAATATTTTGTGGGACGAATAAATGAATATATGAATGATTGAGATTCATGCTTTAAATATTTCCAACTGTATTGTTGAGAATTATTAATCGTTTCATATATTAAATAGATCACGAAATCGTTTTATAAAAATGATTAATTTTTTATTTTAATTGTAATTAAGAAATATTTATATTAGATTTTTAATATTTTAAGAATTTAAAAAAGTTTTAAGTAAATGAAGCCACAGACATATTTATTATATTGACATGATATAATATTTATTAAATTATATCATTAATATTAATATTATTTATTAGAATTAAGTTTATAAATAATTACAATTGATATTAATTTAAATTCTACAAGAATATGTATCATACATTAATTTGTCCAATTAATTATAAGATATTATTAGTATTAAATTTTAAGATTTTATTAAGTAATAAATAATAAGAAAAATAAAAATGATTTAAAAAATTGCTCATAGTACGTTTTGTGTCTTTCATATGTTGTTTTTATACGTATGTGTGCGCTTTGTAGACAAAAAACCAATGTTTTTTCTCTAAAACAAAGGAAAAAATAACCGTGTAGTTAAAAAGTGGCAAGATGTTATGTTCGTAAAAAAATGTATTCCTAACAAAACTATCTCTGGGTATTCGTGACTTTAGGCTCTGATCAAATAAAATATATATCAAATAAGATTTAATTATGTGGAGATGTGCGTCGAAAGTAAAGTGAGAAAAAGAGACTACATTTTTCCCTATCATATACATTATAAAGAGAATAAAACTAAAAGAAACAAATAAAAACCAGCTAATATTGAAAATAACAACAAAGAAGATTATTTAAAAGGGAATGAAAATTTGTATCATTGTAAAAAGCTGTGATGGAGGCCGAAATGTTCAATAAATTGTTTGATGGAGCTCGGTCAAAACTTGAGTCTTACAAATTTCTTAAACGTAAAAATCCTTTAATATTTATTTTAAAAGTAATTAAAAAGTTTTTGATAATATTTTAACAAATAAATAATAAAGTCTGATTATAATGTAAACAACAAAAGATTTTTAAAAATATTACGATATTTTTATTATGAGACATTCCTCATTTTGGAAATTCATTTATTACTTAATTTATTTATTAAATTTTAATAAAGCAAAAATTGTTATACATAATATATTTACTTGAATTATAATATTCACATACGCTTTTATTGAAATTAGAAAAATTTCATGAATATGAATTAAAAATAATAAATTATTTTTATATATATGCATATTTTTCATTCATATTCAAATCAAACGAATATTTTATTGAAAATTTTTTAATGTAGTCTGTCTGTTTATTGAATAATTCAATATAAAAATTAAGTCATTTAATATGAAATTAAATACATATATTCAGTGTCATTTTTAAATTTTATTTGAAAATAATATATTACAAAAATTATACAAATATCAAATCTATTTCATAATTTAAAACAATATTTACGGTATTTTTAAGTAAATGTTCATCACTATTTATTAGTGAAAAGAATTAATAATTCTAAAATTATTTAAGTATTATATTATTGCAATTAAATAAAAAATTACACAATTTTGCATTAAATGAAGATTTTTACACGATTATTATATTATTCTTAAATTAATTCTAATTTAATACTAATTCAGTATAAATTAATATAAATAATTAATAGGATATTACAGGTTATATATTAAAATAAGAACATTTTATTCTTAATATTTTTAATATTAATATTTTTATAAAGCATATGGTGTTTGAAAAATTTGAATTTTATTTATTGGTACATGAGTCAAGTATTATATAAATAAAGTATTTCTAGTTAAATTTACGTAAGGTATTTCATATCAAATCAACATAAAGTATTTAATGTTAAATCTACATAAAGTTAATGTAAAATCTACAAATTTTAATTATGTGTGTTATAAATTACTTATGTCCTTTTACTTAATTTGAAATTAAAATTTAACCAATGAAATTGAAATTTTCACAAATTACACTCCAACTTTATTTTAAAATTCTCCCAATGCAAATAATTTTTTATAATGAATATCTATATTCTCTATTTCAAAATGTTAAATACAAAAGTAATCATTTAATGTCTGTAAATTTGTAATCTAAAAGAATATATGATTTATCAATTTTATGGGATATGTTTATTGAAATAAAATTTTATTTAAGTTTTGGAAAATAAAAGAGAGTCTCGAAAATATGTAAGATTTTAATTATAAATTTCAAATATATTATCAGTTACTAAGAAATGTTTTATTATTAATTAAATTTTTTCACCAATGTTTTGCAGTTATATAATTTAAAGTCCTTGCGTACAGTTCTGAAATTTAATTTAATTTTCGTGCAAGGTAAAAATTACTCGCATTTCAATTTAGGATCATAAAATGACTTTGAAAACCAGAGAAAAACGTTTGTGCTGAAGAGACAAATGGAAATGTACAAAAAGAAATATTTAATAAATATTCTCTGTACTAAAGCATGCATACAACATTTTATCATTTTTAATTTCAGGTATGTAAATACTCTATAAATAGATTATACAAATAAATAAAGATAGCTATAAGAATAAAGTACAAATAAATTAACAAGAATAATCTAAATTATTGATGTTTATACGATTTAAAGAAAAAAATTAATAAAACTACAAATTCAGATCGAGAAATGATTGTAAATTTCCTAATCTTTATTCAGCATATTGCAATAAAATTAATTTTTATATTTAGATGAATAATTAATTAAAATCTTGTACTTTACTTACTATATATTTATTTACATAAAACTCATATCATTCTGTGAACATTCCTTACGTAAAACTATAATATTCTATGCTTTAAACTTAAGAAATAACGATTAAGAATGAAAGAAAAGAATTAAGAATTAAAGATTAAGAATGAAAGCAAATAATTAAGAACTAAAGATTAAGAAAAATAATAAAAAATTTAAAGAAAACAAAAGAAAATTTTTTTAATTAAATTTTTCTTAAATTTCCAAATGTTGTTTGATTAATTAAGAATTTCAACGACGCACATAATTGAAGTCTCTATATAACAGGTTAAATAATAATCAGTTACATTATTATTTTATTAAAGCTTTGTTAACAAAGAGATTAAATTCGATTAAAGTGATTAAGAATTAAGATTAAACAAAATTGAAATTAAAATGCGCTCATTCTTTTTAAAAAGACGTTTGCAAGTTTATTATTAAAAATAGGAATCTAAAAAAATTCACTAATCATTTTAATGTGCACTAATGTTAATGTGTGAATACCTATGTTACTAGATTTTTTGTAGAGATTAAATTTTGAAAATAGACTAAGCACTTAATGTGCAGCTTTAATCTAATAATAAAATAAATAAGTAAATCAAATTAATATGGTAATAAAGTTCTAGAATATTTTATATAAAAAATGAAGTCGAGTAATTTTATAAATGACTAATTTATAAGTTAGTTTCATCGTACAATTTATCTATGGCGTTGATAATTTCTTTTAAATAAAAAAATCATATGTAAAAGGATTATTCTTATTAATTCTTAAACAATATACTTCCGACAATTGATAAACGAGCAAAAATTAATAACGTACAATAATTTTTGCTAAAAAGAGCAAATGGAGGAAAATTAAAATTATTTAAAATACAATGTGTAAATAAATAGCTAATTTGATTATTAATATATTAATTTTCTATTTATGAATACAATTTCAAGTATTAAATTTAAAAATATATCAAATCAATGTAAGCTAAGCAATCCATGAAAAACTATTTAATATTAAAAATTATTTTTAATTTAAAACTATGCAACAATATTAACATTTCCACAAATATATATTTTAAGCATATATAATAAAATTCACTATTATAATTCAGTTATCAGATGTTAGTACGAATAATGTTATCAATGATTTTGAAATGTAAAAAGTTGGGAAAGAAAATACTTGTTATAAAGAAATAAATTTATTTAAGTTTGAGAATAAAAATTTTGGGTTTTATTTAATGTATTAATTTAATGTCTTTATTTATTTAATGTTTTAATATCTCATTAAATAAAAAATATATCTGAAGTAAATGAAAAATTTGTTTTGTTTTAATATTTTGAGCAACATTATAAAAAATCATGTACAATAATATATTATATAATATATGCACTAAATTTATAATAAAAAATGTTGACCTAAACAAAATTATTATACTAATTTATCTTAATTTGTTTTACTAATATAATTTTTTCATAATAAGAAATCTCTCTCTCTCTCTCTCTCTCTCTCTCTCTCTCTCTCTCTCTCTCTCTCTCTCTCTCTCTCTCTCTCTCTCTCTGGTGATTGACTATTATTTTAAATCAATTTTTTTATTTGAAAACCAATGCTAATTAATTTTTTAGTAAATACCACTAATTATTTCATACTTCTAATTCCGTGAAATTGATGCTTTTTTATTTAAAGTAATTTTGATTGGTAACCGACAAGAAATAATGTTAGTATCCGTAGCCTTATTAGTATACATTATAAAACTTAATCTAAAATTTTTATCTAAAATTCCACGTACTTCTTAGAGATATATATTGATATTGTAAAAGTTCTAAGTTTCTTGATACCAGTTTTATTTATCCATACTTTGTTTAAAAAAACATGTAACTTGTATACGCAATTATATTAGGTTTTGCATTGAAATTATTAAATTAAAAAATAATTAATTATAATAAACAAAAATCATAACGTATGTATTATAAAATTTATTTATTCTTATTCAAATGTTATCTTTAACGAGCATTGTTCAGAGCGTATTCATTTAATCAGATATTTCCATATATTTTATATATTTTGGAGTCGATAATATATTAAAAGATACTTACTCTTGGCTAATTAAAATATAATTCACGATAAATTTACATATATTTCCTCTGAAATGTTTAGGTGATAATGCAATTTTTAAAACAGTAATAATTTAAGTTAATTAACTGTGAAAATTTATATAAAAATTTCTATACCTGAAAGTGAGGTCAACGATCTTAAGTGTAATATGCAAGTTAGTTTGTCAAAAATATAAAACGTACATTTAAATATAAATATATATGGTGAAATTTAAAACCAAATAATGTAAAGTATGTGTATGAAAATAATATATATAAATAAAATAAAAATTTAATTTTGAAAGCAACTTTAAAATGATATATTAATTAAATACAAAAATCTTATAGTTTAAATAATATGTAAATAGAATAATGTATATTTTTTTTATATTTATTTTAAAAGTGAAGAATAAATTATAATAATAAGGATAAATAAAATCAGTTTTATAATGATATTAATTTTATTAATTTATTAAGATTTATTCTTTAAAACTTTATTATTCTACAATATTTGATGCTTAGGACAATTACTTTTGCACCATATTTTAGCAGAAAAAAAATTGATCTAGTATTTACTAATAATTTTGATATGTTATCTTTATGATGACGTCGTTCTCATTTTTTTTCTACTTTCTGTATTTTTATAAATATCTTTTTTGATCTAGCCACTATAATTAATACATGTTTATCGAATGACTTAAAAAAATTGTTTAACAAAATTTATTAACAATTTTCATGACCTCTTACATTTAAATATTCATTATTTAATATTATATATATATATATTTTTATTGTATATCATACAACGAAAATCAGAAAATAAAATATATCATCTTGGTGATTAAAAAAATACAAATAATATATATTTTATGGAATAATTTTAAAGTAACATGATTTCAAACGATTTTTCTTTTGTAAATTAACTAATTATAGTTTAATGCTGACATAATAACAATTGAAAAAAAATATTATTAAAAATTTGAAATTGAATTAGGATTTTTTATTTTTTAAAATCATAATTAATAGAAGTGTTAAATAATTTATATAAAAGAATTTTTTTACTTTCATGATTTCTCGTACTATTCAAGATCAGTACCATGCATTTATATTGTAATATTACTCGTATGAGTTCATTTCAATTAATAGATTTAAATAATAATTTAAAACCATTCTATAAGCCATCATTTTCAATGTGTATTCAAAGGAAGCTATCGAGACATTGGTCGCTTCTATCATGTGTATAGCGTACAAAATGACGTAAGGCAAAAACGAGCAAGGAATACATATATCTGAAAGAATACATTATTACACTTACAATGTATGTGATGTGATGTGTATGTGAATGTATGTTTTGTATACGTATCATATACAATATATATAAATCTTAGCCGTTAATATAAAGGACGCTTGCATTTCTCTGCTCCTTAATCCCTTGAATAGAGAAGAAAACAAAAATTATGGCTAGAAAGAATGCGAGGAGAATTTAATCCCAAAGTCATAAACGCTAACACGTCGATTGACGTGCCCAGGTTCTTGCTATGTAGATTAAATTAATTCGATTAATAGATGCCTGCACATCTAGCGCTTAATCCACTCTTGTGCGAATAAGAGTTTCTTTTTCCAACCGTCCCTCCTGGCTTCGTCTAAATCACCGTTACTCTTTTCAAAAGGCTTTTAAGTACTCTTTTTGTACTATAAGGCATGATTTGTGACTTTTGAAATTTAATAAATAATAATGGAAGTGATGTCTTAAAGAATATCTAAAGCTTTTTCTTCGCATATTATTTAAATAATATGCACCTGTATTTATTTACATTTTGAGATGTGTTTAACATTTAGCTTCTTTAGATTAGTTGATGTTGAAATGTTGCTAGTTATACGGAGCGCTATTTTAGAGTAGACTACGAAATTCCTGTGTTCAGAGCCAAACGTTAATCTCTATTTGGAGTATACACGATATTATACCAGCTCAACGCTAAGCCATTCCAGCATCACTTTTTATACACATTTTTCAAAAATACTGTAGATTATTTTTATTATTTCTAATCTTTTAATGTGTGAACATTCTAATTAGATATTTAAATTTTACATATAATTATATTGAGAACAATGTTTTTCATCGTAATAAAGATTTTTAAATGCAAGACATTAAAATACATACCCAGATGTTAATGAATTGATTATTTTGTGTATTATTTTTTTATATTTCAATAATCAAATTGATTTTATGTAAATAAATGATTATTTATTATGCTTACAATTATTTTTATAACTTAAATTATTAAAATTAGAATTAGATGGATCTTGAAATTGTTTTTACATTAAAAAATTTTATACTTTGTTTGTAATATTTGTTTTATGAATCGATTGGTAAAAAAGTTATATAATTTTGTATGTAAAAACTGAAAATTTATAAATTTCTAATATGAATAATTTTATTTACTATGAAAATAATTTAAAATTTTCAAGATCTTGACACATTTACCATTTTTCTTTTACTAACTCTCTCTCTCTCTCTCTCTTATACACATTCAATACAAATACAGCTTCTTTAATTGAGAGAAATGTGTGTTTAGATTTGGTAGTCGAGTAGTTAAATAACATTAAAATACATATTCGTGATAGAGAACACGAATAAGCCAAAATATAATAAGCATATAGATAATTAGAAGAGAAAAGAAAAAAAGAGATATAGGAATAAATGAACATTGTCTCCGGTATGTATTATTTAGGTTTATTCTATTCAAAATTGGCTTAAATTAGAAAGAAGAGTATCAGCAGCAACCGAAAAACATCTATCGTTTAATTTCAATGCAAGTTAATAATTAATAAGTTAATATTTTGTAACATAAGAAATTATCTATTTCGTTTATAAATTAATATATTAATAAACAATTACAAGTAATGTTATATTCAAATAAAACATATTTATATTTAGTCAACAATTTAAAAGATAATTCATAGTGTTTGTCCATATAATTTTATAGTTATAAACAAAATCTATATTTAAATTATTTGTCAAATAAAATTATTTAAATTATAAATTATTCGGTTATGATTTTCTATTTTCCATTTACAATGAAAATTACATTAGTATTGAATATTATTTTATTTAAAGAAATATTAAATAAATAAATCTAAAATCTGTATTTGTTTGAGCTAGTTGCATAATGTGTTTCTGGAGCTTCTTTCAAACAATAAAATACAGCTGCAATATATAACGCATAAGGATTTAAAGCTAATTAAAAAATTCCTTAATCAAAATTGAATTTCATTGCTTCAAATTATTTCTAAACACTCGCTTATTCGAGTACACATTGATCGTTGTCAGTTGCCGTCCATTTCATCAGTCAAAATTAATCACTGCCAAAATATCCGAAGACTTAAAAAAACACAATAAATAAGAGTTAAAGAATATTGGTCATGAAATTTCGAATGAAAATGAATAATGTATAAGAGCACTTAAGCAAATATTATTTTTTCTACCCTGAGACCTTTAGCTGTTAGTTTTTCATATATTCAATTTCTAAAAAAAAAAAATGAAGATGTATTCATATTAACCAACAGATATTTTCATCTTTATTCATTAAATTTGAAAGAAAGTAACGGTTTTCTAAGAATGCATACAAAGCTGTATATTTGAGGATCTGCAATAAAATCAAGATTATTTTAAATATATAAAAATTAATTTTACACTTTAATAATAGTATAGGATTATAGAATATAAAATATAAAAATGCCAACATTAACTGATTGCAATGATAATTAAACATTAATAATAAAAAAGTATTTTATATATAATTGTACAATTTTTATAATATCCAGCAATAAATTATAATTAGAATGAAATATATTTCTATATAAATATGAATTGAAATTGTATTTAAATATCTTCGAAAATGTATATATTTTATGAATTATTCATGTTTGCAAAACTGTATAATGAATATGTAAAGAAAAACATTGAAGTTGTGTATATTTTAACGATAAAACGACAAATTACACAGTGATATTTTCATTTTCGAAGTAGATTATTATATTATTATCGTAAAGCCTTATTATTGTATAATTAAAGCAAGAATAAGGAAAAAGACTTTTAAAATTGTTAAATTAATTCTCGCATTGAATCGTATTAATTTGTTGGATTATTTAAAAATATGTAATAGTTGATATAAATTAATGTAAAAATTAAAAATAGCAAATTATGAATCTCATTTACATTTATTTTACAAAAAGAGTTTTTAAAAAAAATTTTTTTTAAAACTCACAAAAAATAAGAAACAATATTTAAAATGATAAATGTGATATAATTTTTAAAGTGACTGTAAAAATATTAATGATATTTGATTATTCTTTCTTTTAACATCGAGAAATTTATAGTTTGATACAAACTTTAAACGTATCTTTTGTACGGAATATGGAAACAACAAAAATCGAGAGAAAAATCCGATAAGAGTAAGAAGAAATAGAGAGAGAGAGAGAGAGAAAGAGAGAAGAAATGGTACTAACATATGAAGTCTTTCACATTGTCAGTATATCAATGAATTTTATGACAGGTTTTTCATTTTTTTACGTAATTCTTTACTCATATATATATATATACCTTTTTTACTTTACTGTTAGGAGGTATAATGTATATATTATATTTTTCTCCTTTTCTTCTTTATATGTCGATTCTTTATATGTCGATTGTCCCTTACAAATGATTCTCATTTAGATATTTTGATTTCAATGGTTACTTAATTTTACATTCCAATATGTCGAATAGATTAATGTTGAATCAGTAACAACTTTCATATTTTTGGAACAAAACATTTAATTGAACATTCTACTTTTTTAAATAAAAATGTATCCATAGTTTCCAGAATCTTTTTGGAAAAAATCCCGAAACTTTTTCAACATAAACAAGCTATTATTTGTTTCTCAATTGATTTTTACTTTAAATTTAATTATACTTATAATAAAAACGTGTCCACAAGTTGTAGTGAACTGCTGAGTGACTCAATTGATATGGCATAATCTGTGAAATGGCAAAAAAATGTCAACCACACACTGAGAAAAGTATAAAATAATATAAGTATACTGTATAAGTATAAAATTAAAACTAAACAATATCGGTGTTGATTTTTCGAGAGAACATTATTAAACGATTTAACGATTTCCGATCAAAGTACGAAACAGGTTTGCAGAAGTCCATAAGTGAGTAAAGAAGACGAGAGATAAACGAAGCAACAATAGTGTCGGAGAAGCGGTGTAGAGTAAAAGAGCGAAGAGGAATGGTGAAATGGTGGGGGAGCACGGACAGGGTGAGCTTGCAGAGGGCGGGATGACACCGTACAATGTGTCTGTCGGCGAGCTATATCTACATGCCGCATACGCACACAATCTTATGCCGGGATACTGTAACTCGGATGCGCGCCGCTACCGTCGCCGCTGCTGCCACCGCCGCCGTCGCCGCTGACGACTGTGAGGACGGCGAGAGTGCGGATCTGCGAGACTCGCAGTTTAGTTAGCGGTTAGCCGCCATCACAGAGGGAGTGTGTTTTTTATGACAATTTTTCTCTTAAGCGTTCGCATGAAAATTGAGCCAGCCAGTGCATGATTTTAAAAGCCCAATACCTCCGCCGATTCAGCCACACTACTATTTGTTTTCTACAACAATTGTTTATATAATTGCAGTGTTGTGTGCCCGAAGTGCAATGAATATTATGCCGCGAGCGGAGGCTACGTGAATCGTTGAGTGCGTCCCGAGTGTGCGTGTCACGAGAGCGCGCGCCTCCAGATATCACCATGACTGCGAGCGCGCGCTATTGAGTCTCTTCGTGAAGTAAATACGAAAAAGGGGGGCGAAAATATTGCAATTTGTGCCGATTGCTTGTGCTTCGGTAAGCCCGAATGAAAACCGGCAAGAGAAATAAAGTGTGACGAGTATAGGATTAGATAAGAATTTTGCATTGATTTGGGTTACGATTTGGCAGCTAGTGCCCTATCTACTCAGTGAATGTGTCCATTAAGCGAATTTAGAAGCCAGCATTTGTAAAAAATAACTCTTTCAAATTGCTCGATTAAAGCATTTAAATCGAGCCCTTAAGCTCGAATAATTTTAGAAAATGCCAAAGAACCGGATATCTATATTTCTGGCGCTGTGGTGCATTCTTGGGGAGTGTCTAGTTCCATCGCAGGCTGGCTCTGAAACTTATACCAACTCTAAATCGTTTTCTAGCCAACCGAATTTGGATGATCCGTGTTACGACGAAGACCGTCCTCGACGCTGTATTCCTGATTTTGTGAACGCAGCTTTCGAACGCAGTGTTGTAGTCTCCTCAATCTGCGGCAGCAGTGGCCCAACCCGTTACTGCGACGGTCCTACCTCTGAGATGGTCGGCCCTGGTCAGTGTCACGTGTGTGACGACGGCGTGCCGCGCAGACGCTTCCCCGCCTCCCACCTTACTGATCTAAATAACCCAAACAATGTTACTTGCTGGAGGAGTGAACCTATTGTCTCACCCCAGAGCTTTTCTGCCCCGCCAGATAACGTCAGTTTGATTCTTTCGCTTGGTAAGAAGTATGAGCTTACCTATGTGAGCCTACAGTTCTGTCCCAAGGCAGCCAAGCCTGACTCCATTGCCATCTACAAGTCCATGGACTACGGTCAAACCTGGCAACCCTTTCAGTTCTACTCATCCTTGTGTAGGAAGGTCTATGGACGTCCTAACCGCGCTACCATCACTAAGGCCAACGAGCAGGAGGCAAGATGCACTGATAGTCACCGGAATACAGGTGGAGAGGCCCTAGGACCCATAGGTCGCATCGCTTTTAGTACTTTGGAAGGAAGACCGTCTGCAGCGGATTTTGACAATTCACCCGTTTTACAAGACTGGATTACAGCTACTGATATTCGCGTTATTTTCAATCGACTACACATGCCTCAGGCTAGTCAGGACGTTAATTCTCAAGAAGAATCTATCAGCCCTGAGGAATTAACTAAGCGAGAACGGGAAGAGACTCGATTGAAAGGTCAAAAGGGTAATAGCTTGTTTAGTGATGCCCTAGCCACTTCGGCATTTCCCTCGGTTCAGCAAGTGTTCGCACCTCAAGAGTTGCAGAACATTGATGCCCAGGAACTGCGAGAAATAAGTTTTGTGTCGGTGCCCTCAACAACGAGCTCTAGTAATGGTCCAAGTCCAGCTCATCATTATGCTGTCTCAGATTTTGCCGTCGGGGGACGATGCAAGTGCAATGGTCACGCGGCCAAATGTAGTATGGGTAAGGATGGCCAGTTGGCTTGTGAGTGCAAGCACAATACTGAAGGAAGGGATTGCGAAAAATGCAAAATGTTCTACTTCGACAGGCCCTGGGCTAGAGCTACGGCTAAGGATGCAAACGAATGTAAAGGTCAGTTGAAATTGAGAAATAATTTGCCGTATGATTATTAGCCATAAATCATTCTCCTTTAAAAAAATATGTTACCTATTAATGTATGTAGTTCAACTGATTATTTAATTCTTAAAAATATTTTTGTCAAATGTTGATGACATAATTTTGAAACTCCGCTTGAATACATCGTAAAATACGTAGTACCCCAATAAACAATTTCAAATATAATCTGTAAAATTAGAAATACAGATTAATTTTTACCATTGTGTAAATAGCTTTACGTATGAAACTTCTAAACTGTAATTATAAATGGTTTTAAAATATATACAAATTAAAATATGGTTCAATCTCAGATAATAATACATACAAGTGTTTGTGATATACTTGTGATATACTATAAGTGTTTGTGATATAATATAAAAACATTCCAGCTACACTAGTTTTGTATTCATATGCGTAGAAATTTAATTTAAAAAATATAAAAAAATTACAAATGTATATAATTGTTACTATATAAATTAATTACAAAGTTATTATAATATTATTGTAAACATTGAATTATATTAACAAATAATAATTCTAGCTTAGGAATTTTTACTTAAAATACTCAAAGTATATTTATTCTAAAATGGATATCAAATTAATTAAAACATTTATTACTTTTAAGTTTTAAACTTACTACATATTTAGAGCAAAGATTATGTTATATTAAATGATAATAATTTTACTTGAAAATATACCATCTTTATTGAAATAATAGATGATGTAAAAATAAAAAAGAATTTTCTTAGATGCAATTTAAAAGTATATCTTTAACTATATAAAGAATAATTTTGTGAATTTTCTACTTATTCTTTTGACTACAATGTATTCATAAACTAAAGTTAATAAATACAAATAATTTTACATATTTGCGTATTATACAGAATTTTTAATTAAAATACTATTGTAATGTTTAAAAAAATGGAGTTCAGTTGTATGCTTTCTATACAAAAGTTAACTTTATTAAAATATTTGTAAATACTAATAAAATTTAAGAAGGCAATTAATATTTAAATTTAACATTTTCGAAATGAGCATTTAAAAAACTGAAGAAAAGAAGAAAAGAACTAAACACAAACCATACGTTAAGTACGAATTGTTCTTATGGAAAAATATCCTTTTCCTGTAAAATAAACTTCATGTTCGTATTTAATATATGAATAATTAATTAAAAGAGATCTTTGCGTTTTGTTAACTTGAACATTTTTTAATTTTTCTATTGCGAAAAATACTTATCTTTAAAGTGATTTTTTTTCGGTATCATATTTCTGCTTATTCTTTTTATAAATGAACAACCATTTCTATAAATAGCAATTTTTATTTGATATTATAAATTATTGATCATTATCTTAATATACTATAAATACATTTACAATTATAAACGGCGACATTTTCTTATATATTTAAAAATATATTTTATTTAAATATTCTATGTAAATATAACAGAGACTATTATTCAATAATTCAGAATATCATTAAATGATCTATAAATAAAAATCAAAATAGCTACATTAACCTTATATATTTCAATTTTTGTGGCATGATAAACTATAATGAGATATTAATAACAATTCGTTACTACTATTATAGTTGAATGAATTTATTTTATATATTTGAAAATTATAATAAACACAATTGAAATATTTTAAAAATAATTCAAAAAAGTTTAGTAAAACTTTGCCTAATTTAAGTTTGTATTCAAGAAATTTTAAATAATGAATTTTCATAAATAAAATTGCATTTTAAGTAATATAATTAGAAATTTTTTAATTAATATGTTATTGTATAAATAAATAAATAAGTTCTTTTTTAATAAATTAATAACAATAATCTTCATACTTTGTGAATTTCGTACATAAAAATCAATTATAATAAACCAAAATTATTTCAAAATCAAATAAGAAATTTAAAATACACCATGCATTTTAGAAATGTAATTAAATTGTAATATAATCATAGATAAAAAATATTTTTATAATACATTATAATGTTCAAATTATTATATTTTATAATACATAATCAGTGTGTAATTTTTCTTCTCTATAATTATATTATATAATTATTCATTGTTCTAATAATTAATTGATAACTTATTCTCAAAATTAATGTTTAATAGTTGTTTAAGATAATAAAATCTTATTTTAATTATATGTAATACAATATTTATTCTATTATTTTTTAAATTAAAAATAATTTCAGAATTAATTATATAAATGTTATTACAGTAAACAGAGTAAATAAGAAATTTAACTAATTTTAACATTTAAAAATATTTTTCATTATAAATTATATTAGAAATTTCATTTTTTATAAAATTGTATAAAACATGCTTTTAATTGATAATTTAAAAAATAGTTATACTTTCGTTATTTATCATTTAATTTCATAAAATTCAAAATAACATAATAATGATTTTAAGATTATATTGTATACTTTTTAACATATCATTATAATAATCATCAAATCATTATAAAATAAACTATTACTAAGTTTACATTATCGATAACAGATGAATTTATTGTAATAATTTTAAGGCAATATATTGCTTATTAATTTAAATATAATATTAATTTTTGATCGATCAATATTTGTTTAATTCAATATCAAATTATATAAATTTTTAACGAATAAAATAACATTAAGATTTTTCCTTTTATTTTTAATTTTATTTTCATTATTCATGATATAGATGTATCAAGTGTTCCATTACATTAATTTATATTGTTACTTTGTACCCTACAACACATTTATGGGTTTCTATTCGTATATACCAATAATCATAAATATTATTTTAGTATGTATAAAATATATCTGTACAATATAAAATATTGTATTAAAGTTTTTAATACACTAATGAATGGACATTCTTTGGGATTTGCTATAAGCATTTCTTATATTGTAATGCATATATTCCTTGTCCCATTTCTCAAATTAATTAAATAAACTTAATAATATAATTTTTCATTATCACTTTACGCTCTTTACGTTCATTATGCCAATTCTATTGTCAACAAAATTTTTACTTTCAAAATCTCATTGTAGACCTAATTGTCAATTGATTTGCATACGAACATTTTGCATATTACAATGTAGTTTAAATATCTTTTAAACATAATTGAAATATTGTTAATTATAAAGTTTCTAATTATTTATAAAAATATGACTAATAAAAAGATTTTTCAAGAGCCTTAAATGATCAAATTACATATTCTTTTAACAAATATAATTGGGAACATGAAAATTAAATTAGATTTAAGCGCTGGTAAATTTTTATAATAAAGTGACAGTTTTCATATTCACGTAAATTTGTGTGATTATTAAAGAATTTATCAAAGAACATCAAGCTTATACAACAGAAACTTCAAGTGTATTTCAAATTAATAATTTAATTTTTATTAGAATGCTATTTCATATATATTAATATGTCTATATAAATATATATGATGATAATACTCGAATATATTGATGAAAATATTTTTTATTACACTGACCATCTAAATTTAGCTTTCATTTGAAATAAATAATTGTATCTTGACAAAGACAAGAATCGGAAGATATTTTTCAAAACCAGTAATAAACCTTAAATTCAATAACAAGAAATAGTTGAAAATATTACAGACCAGATTTGGTATAGATTAACAATTCTTTATTACATTTCTATATATAATTTGATAAAAACAATGAAATATAATCTAAACATTCCGTTGAAAATTCGCTACACGAGTGATTTACAAACAGCCAATAGAAAAATTTAGTTTGTAGATTTTTAGATATATTTAATAAGATAATGCAATGATAAAAACAGTTTGTTTAATAAAGTGTTCATTTATGGAATCTTATAATCTTTTAATCACGATCAACATGAAAAAATAATAAAGACTTAACAACAAGAAATTGAGAAATATTTTTAAATGTATTGAATATAAATATTATAAATAAACTTATGAATAAAAAGTAATGAAAATTTAAAGTTGATTATTAAATATTATACATATATAAAATAAAAATATTGAAATATTAAAAACAAGAGAAAGCTGACTTAGTAAATGAATAATTGCGTTAAGTATTATTAAAAATATCTTTTTAGCTAATCTTATATACTTTGTACCATCATAAATTTATCTTATTATAAAATCTTAAATACAGATAGATTAGTGTTTATCACGAATTTAAAATCTAAAAAATTTATTTTATTAAAATTAATCCACAACAAACCTAAGGAATTTTGATTTAGGTGAACGGATTTCTAGTAATTCATATTATAACATAACAATTGTTTACAGTGTTTCAGGTCGGTATTTTATAGTTACTTTGTAATGAAATAATATTAACTCGAAAAGTTTAATAATTTACTATTTTTTATGTTTGTTTTTATATTATTCATGAAAAATATAGATTAAATAAATATAAATATATATTTATTACATAAATATAGATTCTCATTTCAAATCTGAATCTGTTAGTTATAGACTTTATACATTCATTAATTTAATACATCATTTACCATAGCAAACATTATTGACTAAACTCGTACATATAAACAAGAATTGTATTTAATAATACAGTAAAGACTGAGCAATTTTTTTTAGACAATGTTTTTTTTTCATTTCAAATCTATAATACGATATAGTTTTTGTATTTTCAAAATATGTAAACAGTATACAATTTATTTATCATTAGAAAATCAACGCTAAAATTTCAAAAATTTTGTTACATACTTTTTAAAAACAATTGATTAAAACTAGTTTATACGATAAATATAATATAATATTATATTATATGCAACGATAAATCTTTGAAATCGAATCTTTGATAAATTGAATGTCTTAAATCATCAATTGATATTTTACAAGAGAATTATAGTTTATATAAAAACGAAGCAATTCAAAAGTATTGATGCTCGTAATAGATTATCAAAATATTTTAATTTTCGTTTTATTTATTTATATTGAATAAATTCAAGAAATATTCAATACAGAATGATTTCATTTGACATACTAAACTTAGCACAGCACAGATTATATTATAAATTGGTTCAATTTGAAGCATTTCTACGTGAATTATATGTTGAATTAAAAAGAAGTTAAATATAAATTAAAAATATAAATTGCTTATTAAAAAAAAAATACATTAAATCTTTTAACGATTAAACATATAACGTTTCAAACAACTAAAAGCTACCTTATATGAAATATGAAAAAAATTATTAGCCTATTAATTATCAAAATGTAACTGTGCATTATCGAAACTGAATAGACAATTTTTCAAAACCAAGAATTTCATTCGCTCACTTATTTTTTCAAGTAGAGATTTACTATTTTAGATAATATTGTTGCAAACTTAAGAAAAATAAGAACCTGTGTATTAATGTGTATATTTCTTTAGTAACCAAATCATTCATTTAAAATTGACAAATGATGCTTTTATTCTATTTCTCAATTGTGTAATGTGTAACTAATATAAGTAGTGCAAAAAACTTATTTTAAAACTAATAACACTTTTAAGTAATTATCAAAATAAATTAAATTATTTAAATAAAGTAACGAAATAACAAGTTTCATTAAATACAAAAATTATTTCACATCATCTCACATCTCATAAAGCATTAAACTTTGGTGAACTTTAAAAGGTTGCTATGAAATGACTTAAAGCGTTATATTTTATTTGTTTAATTACAAAAAATTTACCTCATAAAGATTTACATAAGATACTATTCAAATACTTTAGTTTCTGGGAGTTCCTCCATAGATTAGACGCTTTTTAAAAAGATGCTACGAAGAATTATAATAAATTGATTATATGAAGTGAATGGCCATCTACCGTTCATTAAAATAACACCACAATTTATGTTTTCATATGATTAAAGAAGAATAATATTCAAGCATTGAATAGACTTATGTATTTAATATTGCAACACATTTCGAAGAAGCTAGAATTAAGAATGACAGTACGAAATATATAAGTACATTCAAGTATTTATTGAAGAAACCGAGTCTACTTTCTTTAAAATAAAGTAATTTATCTTTTGTATGATTTTATTATTAACTATATGATTCAAATTCAGTTTTATATCATTTTGTATTGTATAATCATATCCATTCTTTTGTATTTTGAATGACTTAATTATATGATTTTCTTTTAATTCTTTCCCTCTTTGTCTTCATTGTACAGTGAGTAAATTTTCTGTCTGTACGAAAAGAGTAATTTAATTCTAATCATTGATAAAAATTTATATAATATTTTTACACGTGTCAAAGATAAATAATCTTTCCGCAATTATTATTATAAGTTTCAAGTAAATAAGTTTCTAAATATTTAGCATATAAAATAGATAAAACTAAGGAATGACAAGACATTTTTGCCTTATATTTCTCCCTCTTCTTAAATTTAAAATGTATTCGAACGTTAAAATCTTCCTGTCAAATAATTAATAAAACTGATTTCAAGCTCAAAGGATGCGAGTAATCAGAGTTAAATATAAATAGATTTTGAATTAAAGATTGCGAAAGTCTTTTAATTTATAGCAAGAAGAAATGAAATAAACGAAATGTTGAAAAACTAAAATGCGTTTCCAATCAGTTTCTAGTTATTAAAATATATATTTATAATATGAATATGTTTGACTTTTTTCATTTTAAATAATAAATAATTATTTGTAAAGATTTTTCAGATTCATTTGTATTTTTATTTAATAATTGCTGAATATATTGACTTACATTTTTATGCATTTGTTTACCGATTTTCTCAAAATATTTACTGTATTACTTATAATTTAATATTTTATAAATGAAATATTATCTGTTTTTAATAATATTTAATTGATCTAGATCAATTAAAATAAGATTATATGCATTTATACTTTCTTTTTCATATGTATCAAGTTCATATGTACATAGATCATTTTTGATATGCACTTAAAAATGGATACAATTTATTTAAAATTTTAAAAATTTATTCTTAATGTAGCAATATTCAATATAAATAACTTTATGCAATTTATGGTTTATTATACGAATATCATATTTTAATATATTTTATAGTAATCATTGTGTATATTCACTGTTAAATTTTAGAAAAATTAGTTTATTTTTTAAAGTTTAATATAAATAGGTTTTTATCTTAGGCATGAAAAAAAGTTATTTTAAACAAATTACTCTAAATTTACTCTAAATGTAAATAGATATATTCGCTACATATGATAAAAAGTTGTCATTGTCAAAGAAAATAAGGAAATGTGACAGAAGGAAAAGTGAAAGGTATTAGTCGTCATACGGAGAAAAGGATGTAGCTTATGATCATTAATTCAATACAGTGAAATGGCGTTCATTTTAAGCATAAGTTATTCATGTATCTACTAGATTTGTAAAAGTGAAAGAGAAAGAAGTTTTGGGACGAAAGTAGAAGAATAAAAAATGAAGCATATTAATATTCACGTAAAGTCATTTACAATTTCTTATACTTTACGGACAATTATAAATATTATTTGTTAAACTCAAATAAAAATTAGATTTTTATTCAAAGGAAATTTTCATGATTTTTATTAAATTACGTGTTAAAAAACAAAAAAACATTTTTGAGTAAGTATGAAATATTTACTATTTAATTATATATACTGATAAATATTCACGTAATTCAACTATAAATTATTTTATATGAACTAAATTACAAGTTCTACATTTTCAAGTATTAATATTATTCATCAATACTTTATTTAATATTTGAATAATGTATATCATTTTATTAATTATGTGCAGCGTTTAATATAATTTATATATATTGAAATTAATTTTTTATATTTAAAATTTATTATTTGTAAAGATAAGATTTGTATTCGAGAGTTTTATTTAGGATCTGTTTTTCTTTTATTAGAATTTTATTTTAAATTGTCTTTGAGGGTAGGGAAAAAATAAAATTTTCTTTTACAGAAGACAGAAGCATGACATATTCTTATAAAAAACACAATACAACTAACATAAAAATTAAATAATTTATATTTCTTTACTATATATTTTTATATTTAACTCACAACAAAAAGTGAGCTTGCGTGTAATTTAAAATCTTATGTGATTATATTTAAAATGTGAGAAAATAATTAATGTTCCATACATTTACATATAATTTTTTATTAACCGAAAATATAATTAAATGTAAAGTTGGAAAGTCATGAATTTAGTATAAAGCTATCACAATGTATGCAATTACGAGACTCATATCAAGGAATTATAAAAACGATAATGAGAGTTTACAGTCAGTTTCAACTTGTCAAGAAGGGACAAACGTATTTAATACAAGGAGAAAATATTTATGGCAAATTTACAAGATTTAGACCTACAGCTAATAAAAGGAACTTACTTATCATTTAGCTAGATCAACATTCACAGTTTTACAGAATTAAAAAGTCAATCCTGTACTTAAATGGAGAGAAATCGAAAACTATTTCTCTTATGTACGTCTTATATAGACCTTGTAAGCATCCTTAATGCTACAAGTGGTATTGCGATTATACAGGCTTACTCATTGGAAATTACGCATAAGCCGATATAAATATAAGCTTGAGGGAAGAATAACATATATTGTATTATATCTGACCACTATTTATACGTGTAAATATACGTATAAATGTATGTATATACCACACGTACACACGCACTACATATCGAAAATCTGTCATCTTGTGCATGCATATGCAGATCTAAATTAAGATTGTAGTCTTGTTTCAGTTTAAAGTATAATTTAATATTGTCATGAAATTGTTTAAAAAGATATATATGGATATTATATGCAGTAGAAATAAAGAAATCTTAACAATGGTTACTACAAAATAACATTTTCCAACTATTCGTGTATTTTTTAGAAATTTGAACGTTGAAAAATATGATAAATTTTATAAATTTGTAGCTATTTTATAATTACTAACATTGTAAATAATATTGATATAAATCACATGAGTAAAGCATAAAAGCAGAATTAAAAATTAAAAATAATTAAAATAAAAAATAAAAAAATAAAAAACGTAAAAACAATAAATAAAACATAAAAAATAACAAATAAAAAACAAATGCAATAGATAAAAAAAAATAATATAAAAAAACATAATTACAATAAATAAAAAAAATTAAATTTGTTGATTAAAAGTTGTTTTTCTGGAAAAATACCCTATATTTCTAAAAATTTATCACAAATAATTATGGCGTATTCAGTTCATTAAACATGATTGTATCTATATGGTTTAGTAACCGTAAATGCGATCGTTAAAGTACTAATGCTATTCCATATGCTAAATATTTATTTAAATAGATAAAAACCATAAAAAAGAATTTAATATATTATAAAACAGATATTTAATATTATGAAAATATCAATATAATGTATGAAGAATATTTTATATAATAATCTACATATGATAAAAGCAGCACTGTATCGATGATTCGAAGCATGGATTAGTACTTCTCAGAGTTAATTAAATTAATTTTATATCAATTTGTAACAAAAGACGAAACGCGGAGTCATTGCTATCGAATGAGTGTCAAAGGCAGTCAACAGAGTTGCTACAACTCGATCAAGTCGCCAAAAGCGATCATGAATGAAACAATTAGATGAAAAGATCACAATTAAGAATTTCTGAGATACATGTGACATAATATTTACCAATTATTTTAAGAAATATATAAAACATATCTCAAAGAATATTATGCGGCATTATTGTACTATTTAAAATAAATATATATAGACTTATTTTTAATTTTGGGATTTTACATTTTTATTATTCGAGTTTATTTAGAATATTATGTTTTTATCATTATAATATAATAAAAAACATAATAAATATAAATATAGTAAGTTAATATTTATTTTATTTAAAAAGTAACTATATAAATTCCTTATACTTAATATTTATGGTACGCAAATTTTACAAAAGTGACGGTATTAACAAATTTACAAAATACAATTGATGTGAATATATAACATTATATTAACTTTTTTCATTATTTAATTATAAAAAATATTTAAAAACTTTATCCACTAATAATAAATATATTCTTTAAATTATATTAAATGAATTTGTGTTCTTTTACAATATACATAAAAAAGTAATAAAGACACTTTTTGATTGTTGAAATATAGATTTTGCACGTCATTATTTTTACATCTATCATTTCGATCTACTTTTTCATTTTTATTTTTTATATAACACATATCTGTCCTGTTACGATGCTTATTTAAATCCAGATTTAATAAGAAATAATTACATTACGCAGAAATACGGGAATATTGAATCTATTTTAAATTTGTGTTTATATACTTTTATAACTAAATAAGGTCAAATGCAGCTACTTCCTAACGAAACGTCTTTTATTCGATCTATTTTAAATTTGTGTTTACATATTTTTATAATTAAAGAAGGTCAAATATGCAGCTGCTTCGTAACAAAACATCATTTATTACTTAGTGTACGGGAAGGTTAAATGAGTACAGATATGTCAAAAAGTTATGGTTCTAAATATGTTTTATAACTGTTTTTTAACTGCATCTAAGCAGAAATCCTAATTAAAGTAATTATGTAATCTAAGAATGCCAAATTATATTAGTAGTAAGATATTGATGTGTTTTTTGGATTATAAAAGAGAAAAACTCAAGTAGGAGTAACTTTAATAGTAACTTGAGCTTTAAGAGCATGGGCCAATATCTAAACAAGTATTTTCCTTTGCTTTTTCAGAACTCAGGTCTTTCTTGAAACGGAAAATTATTTTGAAACCACTGTGCACTTTGAGTAAGAGAGCGTCAACCTTTGTATCAAACACAAACCCGTTGTATACATATATTATTTAAAATTAACACGAATATTTTAAGATTACTGAAATTTATATTTATAAATATATAAATTATAATATACATCTTTCGTATAATAAAAAATGTTAAAATAAAATATTTATAATAATTATAAATAAATATATTATAAATATGAAATAAATATACGATATAATTGAATAAAAAAAATTTTTTAAAATCTTATATTCATTAAATTAAATTTTATCTACTGGATTAGTTTCATAGTAATATTTTATAATAATACATAACCTATTATATATTGTTAATTACGCATTTCTAATATTTTCAAATTTTATCGTTTTCAGCTTTCATGTAATATAATAAAGCCAAAGTATATCAATCCAATTTTTTAACTTATTGATACAAAAACTGTATGCTATGTGATTTATTCGATTATAGAATAACTATAATTATATAGTTATAATTTTATAGTTCAGTAGCAAAATTCAAACCTACATTATTTGAATATCCATTTTGTAAAATATACTGATTTATATTATATCAAATAATTACAAATTAATATAAATTTATAATTAAAATTTTATACAGAAAAACTACACTTCTATTTATTTTATACAAGTTTATTATCATTATAGTAAATTTAAAATTTTCAATTTCAAATTTTGAAATTAAGAATAATATAAAATTTATGTTATATACCTAAAAAAATAAATTAAAAAATTATTCCAAAAATATCTTAAAATAATATAAATTTTAATGTGTACTTATGCATCAAAAATATTATTAATGAAATTATATCATTTATACATAAAGTGTAAATATTTGTAACTTATTGATACAATGAAAAATAACTGAAATTTAATAAACTCCTATTATAATTATTACTAAAAATGAATATGTTCACGAGACGAGAAAATGCTTACGGAAATATACAATATCAATACATTTTTTAAATAATCTTAACCATATCATTTATGGTATCCTAATGTTGAACAATTTTCTGGTTTCATCTTAATATATAAATAGATTTGATTTTGTATAGTTAAAATTCATTTATATACGAAAAATGTTAGTAAAAATATTTTTTGTAATTTTTACAATTTAATTAATAGAAAGGAATGAAAACATGAAATTACATAAAATTACATGAAACTATACAATATATTAAAATAATATATTAAAGTAATATAATTATTTAATAAGTAGATGTATAAAAATTAACATAATAACATATAATTATTTTAGTAATAAGTAGCTATAAGAGGTCAAGATATGTTCAGACAAGTTGTTGAATAATGTTTATTATTTCAGAATTTTAAAATATGTAGTTAGTAAAAAATATCTAAAAAATTAAATAACAGAAAATAGATTTCATTACAAATATTTAATTAATTAAATTTAATTAATAGTCAACCATTAAAAAATATTAAACATTTATAATATTAAGCTGTCATTACACCATTTTGCAATCAGTATGTTGTACTTATATCTTTTCTAAAGCCAATTTATTGTAGATTATATCTATATATTCTTCATGATTTATTAATGTTTTATAAAAATTTTAGAACAGCTTTTTTGTTAATTTAGGTTCACCAATTGTATTTAAATGTTTGTAGAATGAAATAAATATGTATAAATGTTTTCCAATAAACACTGAAAGTTATGCTTTTAAAAACGTGTATAATTTCTAAAAAAAATTATGATTAAAAACATTTGGCATTATTCAATGCATAACTTAATTAATAACTAGATATTTCTAGTTTTATTTTTCATTTGTTTTATTTTCTACACTTATAATAATAATAATAATATTTTATAAAAGCAGTAGAAGATTTTTAGTTTATAATCTAATTTATAATAATTTTAAAAAGAATTTTGACTAATAATTGTCATTACATTTAGGTAAATTTTAAAATAAACTTGAATAAATCAAAAAATTTAAATAAATAATATAAATCTAGTATATATAAAAAATATATAAGAAATTCATGAATACATAATATATCTCTAAAATTTTAGTAATTTTGCAATGAAAAATAATTAATGAAAGTGTATGAAATATGTGCCACTAATACCAATCTGTAGCGTTTCTAAATGCACATTGTATTATTTGATAAGACTGAAATATCTCCGGTATAATCAAGTATCTGTTTATTTGTAATTAATTTATATTGAGAAATTGATACCGTATTGAAAAAAATAAATAGAGTAACAATAAATGAAAAGGTGATTGAAGAGTTACTTGAATAATTATTTCAAAAGTTGTATGTTTAAAGTTGTGCGTTTATAATTTTGTGAATTTGACGTACTTATAACTATTCTTTATATGTATATATCTGAAATTTATGAAGTAAAGTTATAAATTCTAATATAAATATAATAATATAATATAATATAATAATAATTTAATATAATGTATTTAATTTTTACAATTTTTATTTAAAAGATTCATAAACTTATGAAAGTAATTGACTCTATAAAAGTAATTACAAGAATATTCCTATACTTAATATTTATTCGTTACATTTTGTAGCAATATTACGAAATGTTAAATGGCTTTTGTATTATATATTTGTAGTAAAATTAAACGAATATACGGTATTATAAACTTTACAGTTTAACATATCTATTGTTTACTTTTTATACTAAATTATGTACAAGATCATAATAAGAAAGATTTACTGAAAAGTATTAAAAAATAGAAATTAGATTATATAATAACTAAATTAATTTTGATATATTTATGGATAATTTATATTTAAAGATTACATTCATAATTTTGTTTGTAATTTTGCATCAATTACTTAGTTGTTACAATTTTTTTCAGTTAAAATTTTCATTATATTTGCAAATAGGATAGCTAATTAATCAACATTTAATAATAAATTAATCTATAAGGATTAAATTAAATAATCATTATTCTAAATGACATTTCTATTTATAAATATATTTTTAAACTTTATCAATCACAAATTTGATAAGAATTAGTTTTTGATACGCAATTACTTTACTTAAATAGCTGTTTTATATGAATTTAAAATAAAATTTTCAATTTTTATGTTTATATACTTGGTAATAGATAAAAATAACTCGTAAGAGTTTATAAAATTGCATTTTAATATCTCAGTAATAGAAGAAATTAAGTCAGATATGGAGAGTACAAGATACAATGGTTTCCCTCTTAATTTTTTAATTACATCCTTACTTTTAGAAATTTCTCTGTGCACTCATTTGTTTCGTTTCGTATTCTCATATTTCTTGCGTTACTCTTTGTTTTTCCCTTGAGTGCAGTCTTTTGGCGTATACTAAGCACAGAAATAAATAACATGCGCGCTCGATGTCTGACGGGGAAGAGAGGCGGGGCACTCGACAAAACTCTTTGCATCCGCAACTTATACAAGTTGGAGACTTGCGTGGGTCTTCCTTCTCCAATTAAGCGGTCGCTATGGTGATGCTATGATTCTTTCTCTCTTTCTGTTTCTCTTCCTCTTTCCGTCTTTGATTGTCAGTAGCAACTGAGAGTGTATATAAGTACGAGAGGGAAAGATAGAGAACATTTTTAGGAAAACGAAATAAAACAAGGAAAGTATAGAGTAGTAGAGAATAACGGATAACAGTTTTATTTCATTGATAGTACTCTAATAATATGATTTTTTGTACTATTGCAAAATTTGGGAAAAATTTTGAATTATTTATCATATACTTTTGAAACACTTTTCATATGACTTACAAATAAGTTGTTATAAGTTTTACCCATATTATGGAAAACTTTGAAATCTTACTATCAGAAAAAAATTTTTTGTAACAAAACATTTTGAATCTTTAGACATACTATACGTATACTCATAAACTGCATAAATGCATAAATAATTTCATAAGTGTTAGCTTTGAAATTTATATTGGTAAGTACGTAATTTTTAAAATTTATTATATACTTCTCAAATAATTAATCGTATTTATGTAGTTGCAATTTCCAAATCTATAAAAGCATAAATAATAACACGAAAAATTAAAATAAAGAAAAATTTAGTCCTTGAGATGAACATTCTACTGGTTTTATTTCAAGAATATTCTATTTTGAATGAATATATGTGATAAAATTATTAATAAAAATCAAAATAATTCTATAATATTTTCATTAACATTTCTTTTTATGTAAATATTTGTCACATTGTAATTCTTTCATGAATATATGTAAATGTTAGTTACATATATTACTACTTATCTCCAACTTAAATTATATTGCACATTGGAATCCATGTTAAAATTATTGAGAAATATGTATACCTTTAGGCTATGTTTTTTTTTTTTTAAACTCTTTATTTAAGTTAATATTTCAATAAATAAAAGTCTAGAAATTTTCAGTTAATATTTTTATAAATTAGAATTTTCCTAAATTATTAGATGAATATTATATTTTATATAAATAGATTAAATACAAATATCTACATAAATCTATTTTATTTATTTACCTACATTTATACTAATAAATATTATAATTTTGATCGAGATCAGTAACATAATCAATGTGAAAATTTTGACTCATTCATTAGCCTCATTTTAGAGTTTTCGATTAGAATTATTATTAATCATTTCCAATTTCTAATATTTCAAAAAAATTAATATTTTTATAACGATTTTATATTTTATAAGATAAGTATTATATTATTGATAGCTGAAAATATTTAATAATAATATTAATTGTAGTTTTGATTTTGATATATTATTTTATTTACTTACAATTTTTATCCTATTTCAGTATATTTAATTTATTTAAGATGCTTTAAAATGTTTAATTTAATAAAAGTACTATTCACAATGCAAACAGGTTTTAATTTTAGCACTTATACATTCAATTTTATATATATTCTAAGAATTTATTTTTATACAAAATCTGAGATGATAAAAATTAATTTAAATTTTTTACAAATATATATCTATTAAAAAAAGCAGAAAATATTTTTAATTATAGTATAATTTAAATTTATTTGTTATGTCAAGTTTTATAATCACATGATATATATGATAAGCATTGAAATATATTTCATCAATATTCCTTAATTAATATTTTTACATTTATTCATATTACAAACTAAAACAAAACTTGAATTGGTACAAAATGTATTTGTACGTTCTAGTGTATCAAAAATAGAAAAAAAAATTTATGTGTACGTATATTTTTTTCTTACAGAAATAAGATTTAATAAAAATAAATAATTTTATTTATAGTTGATTCATATATTTTACTAGAGTACTTACAAATAGACATACAAACAGCCAGATAAATAAATAAACATATATATGTATACCTTTAATTTATATATATATATATATATAGAGAGAGAGAGAGAGAAAGATAGATAGAAAATAGGACTATAAGGAAAAACAAGATATGAGGACGAATGTAAGAAATATTTGAATTAAATTGCACTTTAATTATTAATCACCTAATATATTCTCTGGTATATTCTGTATATATATACGCAAGTTTCTTTGGGTGGATAAAACATTTTATATTTGAAATTCGATATACTTTTCATCAATATTATATCCAAAATACAAAAAAATCCTAAGAATAATAATTTCTTATTTTATTGTATTTGTATGTGTGCTTTGAATATACCTATGAATCCTCCCTATATTTTATAAATAGCATTTTATATACCTATCAACATATAATATTATAATATCCAACTATGATCTACAAAATTTGTTCACATATGATGTACAAAACATTTTTTATTGGCAATTAAAAAACCATTTTCAAATTAATCGTAAATTGAACAACATTAGTAATGAATATATTTAAAAATACTATACTTTAAAGAAAAAACTAAATTTAAAAAATCCAATTATTATTGATTTAAAACAATAGATATATTCTAATTAATACAATTCCTTGAATTTTATTATTTTTTAAAAGTTATTTCTATAGAATGAACGTTGTTTATTCTAAAACGAAACATAAATAAAAAAAACATTAAATTTTCCATGATTTTAAAAATCTTATTTTTATCCCCCTCTTTATCTTCCTCATTATTTTGTTTTAGAATAAATTAATAGTTTTCTTAGTTGTTTAAATTGTGCTTGAAATATTTAAATATTCGTTGGTACAAAATTACATTAAAAATGTATTTAATTTAATATTATATGCATATTTAAGATATCAATTTAAGATTATATGCATATTTAAGATATCAATTTAAGATTATATGCATATATAAGATATTAATTTAAGATTATATGCATATTTAAGATATCAATTTAAGATTATAGCTAATTATGATATACAATTAAGTATGATTTTTAATAATATTTTTATTTCATTTTGATTTCTTTATTTCTAAACTGTAATATTTTTTATTTAGTTATTGCTTTTTAAGAATTTATTACATTTTATATAAGGTTTATAGCAAACATATTATAGTATTATGTTATACGATCAAAATACAATTTTTTTAATTACTCGAAGTGTCAATTAATAGACACGTGTTCAAAACTAAATGAATTTATTAAGTAGAAGATTCAATTTTATTCTTTATATTTTCGACTTTATTTAAGTATGATATTATTGAACGTTGTATATTTGGAATTATTTAAGTATTAAAATAAAATTATTTTCAAATTTTAAGCACAAATTTAATTCTAAGTAATTATGGCAAAATATGTTCCTTAAAAATTCAAGTTTACAAATGCTATATTTATTAATCGTTATTCGTATCCATTTTAGTCAATTTGTATAATATTAATTTTATAATTAATGATCTTTTCAATTATGATCTCACAATATCAAAGTTTAATGATCCATAAAAATGTATCGATTAAATGAAAAATAATAATTTCAACAATGTAAAATTGTCCAAAAAAATAAATAGAGGTTATTTAAGGGTCAAATTTTTTATTGAATTAAAGATTATTATTCTACATTTTCGTTGGATATTATATAATTTATTGTTTTTCTTAGTTTTCGTAGTTACTATGTGTTTCATTTAAATAATATTTTTGCGTAGCGATAAATTAAGTCTTTTTTTGTCGAAGATTTTTTCTAGCGTACATAAAATACTTTTAAAAAGTGATATTATTCCATTTATCACATCATCTTATTTATAAATTAAAATATTTTGTTTCAGGTAAAAGATTTTTTAATGTAAACAATATCCAATAATGTTGTTATGTTAATCAATTAAAATAAATTATTACTTAATACGCAAATCAACTTTTTATTTTTTTCATATATTTATATATTTAATTATTTTTACTATTTACTATTTATTTAATTTATATATCTATAAATTTATTTTATAATATATTCAATCAATTTTGTTATTAATTGATACTAATTTAATTTCTATAATTAATACATTTGAGTATAAATTTATGATATATCGAAATTCATAATTTACTTATACTAATTTATTTTAATTTAAATTTACTTATACTTAATTTATAGATATTTGTTTTTATATGTTAATTATACGGAATTTTATATTTTAATTATAAATATTTATGTATTAAAATCGATTTTTCATTTATATGATTAAATTAAATTGATAGTTCTAGTTGTAGGAATATTTTATATGAATTTAAATTGTTTGTTTCCGTATAAACTGTAAATCTATTTTTTTTTATGTACAATTATATTTCATTAAAATTATAAAGGTGTAAAAGGTATTTATGAAAGACATAAAGGTATTTCAAGTGTGTCGTATTTTATTTTATATTGAAGTGAATTGAGCAGACTTTCGTTAGAAGATAATTAAAACTTTTAACTTAGAAGAATTACTGTTTTAAAAGCTTGCACAAGTATATATTTATATTTTAAGAATGACGTCATAATTATTGATGTTGCAAACAAAATTGTTAATGTGTAAGTTATAATTTGACTAGTGTTTTGATAAAGGACGATAAACGTTCCTTTACTTTTTGGATTACACGGCTCGATATAAAAGTATACATAAAACTATCAAACGTTTGAACTGTTACAATTTCATATAAAGTTAGGGTCATAATAATTGGGAGATAAAAATAATGAAACAATGGGACTTGATAAAACAAATAAATGTAAAGTGAAATTTTCCGGAGATGAAACTTTTCGCTTTGGACATATCAAATTAAACTAAGGATGGAAAGGCACGTAAAAGTAGGTGGGTGTGTTTAGTAAGTGGGAGGTTTAGGTAAAACAATTGTTAATGAAAAATCTACTGGTCCTTTTATGGAAAAAGTGAAGGATGTAATTGAGGAATGCTGAGCTTTTGCCGCGCAATTAAATGAGAGTGTATGGTCCGTAATCAGAGGCCAGATGTCGCTGAGATACTCATTAAGCTCGACGTGATAATTTTATAGTCTTGGGGAAAAATCTGTTTGTATTTATTTTACTGAAATATTATGCATAAGAGGAAACAAGGATCAATGATAACTCGAATTTCACTCTGTAATAACATAGTGGACTTATTTTTAATTATGTAAATTAATTTTTTCGTTTTATATATAAATATGTTTATTTAAAAACAAAAAAGATGAAGTGTTTATTTTAAGTTTTTAAAGTTACTTTTAATATTATGCTCTTCTTAATAAATATCTCATCTCTTCTTATTCAATATTTTGAATGTAGGAGCCACCTTCTTTTAAATTTCTAACATTCATGGCAGTTTCATATTTCACAAATGAAATTTTTTGCTTTAAAACATTATTAGTTTTGTCAAACTTTATATTGAATAGGCATACCTTTAATCTAAAAGAAATTATAATTATTTTGATATTCGGTACTCGATGAATTAATGAATTCATGTGGGTTTTAGATACTAAATTAAATGACGAATAATTATTTATACTAATGAAGAATTAAAAATTGATGTACGAGTATCAATTATTATATAATTGTGAATATGAATATGCATAAAAGACTGTATATGACCATAGGTATAAATCAAGAATTTTTTCTTTCCTAAAAAAGGAATTCTTTATAGATAATTTATTTAATTTAAGATTGTCAGATTCAGCAGTTAACCAAGTAAATATCTTATCCACGAATAATGAGTACAATTGTTTCAAATTTTTATGACATTTTATGAAATCAATCAACATATATTTATTATTCTATTACCTAGTGATGTTGATTGAGTATACATTTTTTATAACATGTATTGAAATTTGGAAGAAATTGAAAAAATTTAAATTTTATGAAATTCAAGTGAATTACAAGCGGAATTTTTTAAATGTTATAGGTGTCATTTGATTATAAATATATCGTTTAAGAAATGCAACAATACAAAAAATTACCAAAAACTTTGGTTTACTCATATTTACTTGATTAATCGATATCATATTAATATTAAAAGCAATAATGAAAGCTGCCTATTTTTAAAATAAAATTTCAAAGATTTATAGAAAAATGAAGCGCTAAAAAATGATGTGCGTATTTGCCGGTAAAGCGACAGAACAAATCAATAGTCATATCACTATGTCATATATAAATTTAGTGGCGTGTAATTTTCTTTCGAATGGAAATCACGATATTTGGTTATGTTTCTTTAAATGAAAAACTCTGCTATATTTTTATTCTTATATTTGAATATAAATTTACAAAATAATATATATATAAATTAGACAATTTGTAATACAGTTTTCAAACAAATGAATTATGTCAACGTTGAAATTATTTTAACGTTCAATTTCTCAATAATGTATTTTATATTTTAATTATATATATATATATATATGTACTATTAATATTTTGATATTTTTTCAAATAAATATATATAACTATTTCATCCATGATCTACAAAAATTTTAATTCAAACATCATAATCAAAACAAAACTAATAATATGATCAAGAGTGATTTTTATCGACATAATGTTTATTGACGTTTGAATAAAGTGATCTTAAATCTTAATATCATATCTTATAAATCTTTCATTATATACAAAATTCATATACTGAATAAATCTAATTAGACTTCCAATTCGATTCAGTGATTAAATTTGAGTGATTAAATGTTATACTAATATTGATTAGAATTCGATATAATATTTTATAAAAATAATTTTATAACATAATTTATGCAGAGTAAATTTTTAAATCTTTAACATTTGTTTGTTAGAAAAGTATACAATTTAATACATTTTCCAATAAATTGTATAACTCATTAATTTTATATTAGTGGCATCCATCGACAAGAGTGGTTTAAAACAATTAATATGCTGATAAGGCATTACTTTCACTTTATATATAAATTACTGTAATGTATAATACAAATATTATGTAATGATTTTATCAAATTTTTAACAAATAATCTTTAGTATAAGTTATGTTAAGAAATTCTTTTTAACAAAATTAACTTTTTTTCTAGCTTATAAATATCTTTCATAATAATCAAATAAATAAATAAATTTAAGTAGCTATAATATTTCTTTTATTGATATAATTAATGTTTTTAGATGTAATTAATACTTTTTAGATATAATTAATACAATAATTATGTACTTAAATAATGATAAAGTTATTACTATTATTTGTTTAACTTTTATTATTAATATGGATCGAAGCTTTACTACCATCATGTTTTAAAGTATTCATTAATGTATTCAATATAATATAAAAAATTGAAAAATATTTATACTTAAGGTTATGATTAAGTAATAGTTTTTTATAATTTATAATAATATTTATATAATTTCAAATTATTTATAAAAGTGGTATAACATAATTTTTAAAATGTTACTTATTAGAAAAATCTTTGTAATGAGAATATTATACAAGTTTAAAATTTCATAAAATTAAAAAAATGCATTAATATAATACAAACATCGCATGCTTTTATTATAAATTTCAAATATTTTTTTTTTATATGGAAATGTCATAAATTATGAACATCTTCAAAAAACAATATTTATTTTTCAAATATTCAATTTTTAGAAAACGAAGAATATGCTGACCTGTTTCGGAAATCTGTTTTTATTGTAACCCAGAATATTTATTGATAATAATTTAAAATCTGAGACGAAAATTGTGGTTGTTGTACAATAAATACAATAAATAAAAAAGAAATTCTCACGTCACATCCCGTGGCATGTATATATATATATATACTATTTAAGGATGAATTGTAGAATGTAACAATTCATGGTAAATAAGATACACTGTGCGATGACATGACATCCGGACCTGACTTTTTCTTCAAAGATGCCATGAAAACGTCCAAGGGTGGAGAAAAAGAAGGGAACTGTTGGGGTCGAACATCAGCAATTATATGTGTTGCAGGTATACACTGCTAACACCGCAGGAGGTTATTGTTGCTTCCATATCCGTCACTTCTTTCTTAGCACTTTGTAATATATATATAAAGTATTTTGGTATTGCAAGGATTGTATTCTTAATAGTTTCGACAGGAACTTGGTAAATCAGCGATTCTTAGAAAAAATTGTTCCTCTTCAATTGACTCTAATATCACAAAAGTCAATTCTTTAGTTGCATCGTAGTTGTATTTCAGTTGCAGTTAACACAATAATGAATGTTGTAAACATTAAATTTAAAATAAATAATATGGCTATGCTTATATTAATTGCATATTTGGAAGTTCAAATTTAAGCATTTGAAAATTTTTTTTATAATTTTTTTATTTGTTTGTTTATAATAAATTAAATAAATATATATTATTTCTATTTACATATAAATGAGTAAGGCGATGTATAGTTATATTTTATACTTTGGTTTTATTATATATTTTGGAATAATATTTTCTGTTTAATTATTGTTTGTTTTTTAATGAGAATTTCCAGACTTAGGCTATATCTAAAATTTGTGCTTAGATAACACTCTTATTAAATGTTCATTATGAAAGGGCGAACAATTACTTAAAATTATATATAATTATATATATTAACTTAATTTGAACAAAAACAATGTTCTTTTTTTTATTTTTTACGATCATTTTTTGAATATAAAATTGATATTTTTGAAAAGTCTTCTAAAGTATTCCATGTCATATCAGTATAGTTTCTATAGTACCATTATTTTCAATTCTTAAATTAAGTTTACAACTAAGTTATAAATTATAAATACAAATAATTTTAAATTTCAAATATTTTACATTAAACTTCATAAATTTTTAGTAATTATATTTTAGATATAAAAATGATGCATATTGTTAAAGTAATTATGAAATATTATAAATGTTACTAATTATATAACTTGAATGCGATCGGTTTTTAGATACTTTATTTATAAATTTAATTGATATTTGATTATATAATTTCAATATTATTATATTATAATATTTTTATATTATTTATATATATTAAACACAAAGTTATTTATTTAAGTTTTAAAGCTATTAAAATTATTTAATTAATTTAACATAATTTTCATACCATAATTAAGAGTGAAATTTTGACAAATAAATTTAAATAAATGTAAAAAATAAATGGTAAACACAACAGAAAACCTATAAAGATCAATACTATTTGCTAAAATATAAAACTAAAAAAATATTTTGTATAAAGCAAATAATATAAATTTTTGAATAAAAATATATTATTTATTTAATTATATATTTATAATCTAAAATTATATTAATTTCTACACAAATTTATATTTTTTATAATTTAAAATTTGTTCTTTTATTTATTTCAGATACTATATTAATTTAGAGTATATAAAACTAATAATTTATAATATATATAATAATATATATATAACAGGTAATTCTCAAATAAATATATTAACTGTGGATTGGGTTATATCATAATATGTTGTCTATGTTATTTTTCAGTTTATATGGAATGGTATATGAATAACTATACATATATGTAATTAAATATACTTAAATTTATTCGCTAAGAATATTTATATCAAATATATTTTTTTGTAATTAGCATTTTGTCTATTACTTCATAAAATAATGTTGATTTTTAATTTCTTTGAATTACTTCTTATTTGTGTATTTTTAATTTTTAATAAACTATATCGGCCATAATTTAATTTTTCCAATTAAATAGAAACATATCAATCTTGCTATTTCTTATGATTTTATTTGTAATAAAATAATTTCCTTTAAAATGTACTATTAAATATACGTATCGGCATATCTTGTATATTTTTTTTTTATATAAAACGAACGTTGCTATTATGAATAATTATATTATTTATTTATTTATTTTTTTTCTAATTTTATTTTTCCAAAAACTGATTGATATAATCTATTCTGTGAGCTATTCACATCGGTAGAGTTGCTCATATCTTTACATTTCTCTAATGGTTCTGTAGAAATATCCTCTTTTTAGTTGATTTTCATATTATACTCCATATTTATTATTACTCACAGATTTGAAATAAACTTTTCACACATTCATTTTTTCTATCCAATAATCTTATAGCAAATTCAAAATTTTCTTCCTTTTCTTTATTTTCTTGCAGAAACTCTTCATACTTTGTATATAACAATTACCTGCAGTTTTTTAAATATCACCATATTAATTTTTAAAGTTCAGTATACATATAAATTTATATTTTCTCCATAATAATACAATTTTATTTAATTATTTTTTTAAATACGTACATTGTATTTCTAGATTTCGTAATAATTATTTAGTTAATTCATACCCTTTTCAATTAATAATAATTCATTCAATCTTTAATTTCGTATGTATATATATATATATATGTCGTAATAATTATTTAGTTAATTCATACCCTTTTCAATTAATAATAATTCATTCAATCTTTAATTATAATTATTAATTATACATACACGTATGTATTGATCAAACATCTGCTATATTATAAATTCAATGTGAATATGTAGATTATTTTTTACACATTTATTTCTGTATATACGTCTGGTAATGCACATTAAATATATGAAATGTAACTGTGGTGAAAATATAATTTTATAATTAATGTATTTGGATTATCAATATTTTATATTTACATTTTTCCTCGTTCACGGTTATTTTTTTACTCTAAACAAGATTTATTTTAATGTTTAGTGCTTGATCAAACTCATTTAAAAAAAACTATTTTATATTTTTGTGAATCATTTTACTTTTTAGTTGAGTTTTTACAAAAGATATTCTGCATTTTATAATTTATAATTTTCCGTATCTAATTACTATAACGATCAAATTTCAATTTTACGATTTTGCATATTATTATAAATTGTAGAATATTATGAGATTTAATTATTTATTTCCAATACATAAATAAATTATTAATTTATGTAATATTATATTAATGACATACTTAATTAATGCTATTTAATTATAATTATATATCAATGAAAAAATTTCGTTCAAAAGAACCTTTAATATGAGTTATGATTTGTTAATATGATTTATTTAAAAAGGTTATTTAAAGTAAGTTATTGTTATTACTTAGAAAGAAATGCTTTATTTAAAAAAAACACTGTGTTATATTCCAAATTAAATAATTTTTGCTGATATGAAAATTCGAGTAATATAATCAATCGCGCTTTTACAGCTAATAAATAATAAATTTGATTTATACATTATTTATTATTTTTGTATGTACGTTTATTATGAAAAGAACATTAATTTATCAATGTACATATTATGTAAGGAATATTTACTGTAAATTCAAATTATTTAATAAAATATATTTTATTATAAAATGTAAATTTATTTATATTTCGCAATTTTATTCACTTACATAATTATTTTTTAGTTTTTGACGTAATCCATGAACCTATTTTTCCTTTAAAATTAACAAAACAGAATTTTTTGTTTATTTTATTATGATTTTATTATATTATGTTTCCAATGAATTAAATTAATTTTGTTAAATAAAATTTTTGAATAGCATATTCTTAATTTCCCTATAATTCTATAAATAATGAATTATTATTTAAAATAAGAAAATTTAATGTAACATATAAATTTAATTGAACATTATTTTGCATTTTAAATAATTGATCTCTTTTAATATACCTTTACTAATTGTACTTAATTATATTTGTATAACAAATGAATCAGTTAGCGACGATTCTTTAATTAAACTGTTCCAATTACGATAGCTTCTAAATATTTACAAATTGTTAAATAACTTGTTCATTTTCCGAATAAATATGTGTTTTATGAAGATTACTTAATATATTATAACTAATATAATACGGAGTTTATGCACTTAAAATTTCGTTTTAATCTATAATAAATAGTTTTAATCTATAATAAATTCTGTTATGAATTAATATGTCAAACTTTGAAATATTATTTGACACATCGTTTTGAAAATTTGAATAAATTTGTCCTTTGTTTTTACATTATAAAATATTATTTTTTAAGTATTTTATTACAAAATAGTATTGCAATCTGAAAATATGTTTGTAAAACATAATATATCAATTATATTTTGGTAATATTTATGTCAATGATTATTAACGTAAATGATAAAATTTTTTAGTTATGAATATTAAAAATATCAAATATAATAATATCAAATATAATAATACTTTTGTGCACTTGACATTTTTACATTAAATATCATTGAACTTATAAAACATCCAACTGGTAGTCGTATCATAGAATAGGATATGTCTTAGAAAAAATTTAATAAAGTATTTAAAAAGAAAGAGTATTACATTAGTTAAAAAAAAGATTATAGCATTACAATTATAAACAAGGAAAAGATATTGAAAGGTTTATCCAAAAAAGAAAGCATTAGTTAAATAAACCAAATTGTCAAAAAGACCAAAGGAAGTGTGAGAAGTCAATGAAAGTAGAAGAAAAATTAATGGATGAAAAATTAAGCAGAATAAATGCAATCCTAGGAAGGTAAGAGACGAAAGGAAGTGACTGTGAGTAGAGTGTGAAAATAAGCAGTTTGATTACACAATGCAAACACATAAATCAGCATGTTTTAACTTTAAAGCTCAATTCAATTATATTTATAATATAATTGTCGTTCATTTGTTTGACAATGTTCAATTTTTACAAATATTGTGATTTTATAGCCATTTCAATATACCAGAGTTCCTACGGCGTATACATGTTTTGAGTTGGAGGTGTTTGATTCAATTCACGAGGGTGACCAATTTGAACAGGATAAACATTTTTATATTAAAAAAGTTTCGTTACCAAATATACGAAAACTTTTCCATTATAACATTTATAAATAAGAACTTTGTATATCGATTTGTTCAAATTTAAGTTTACAATACCGTATAAAACATAATTTATATAATATTTATAAAAACTTTCAATTATAATATTAAGCAATGATGCTTAATTAATTAAGAAATAATTTAAAGAATATGCTTTCGTATGTCTATAGTTATATATTTCATAACATTATTTATTACACATTAAACAAGTATTTATAATTTCTTCGTCAGAATTTCTTACATAATAAGACTGAAATTAAAAATTATAATTTAATAATTAAAAGTAGAGACAATAGTACAGAGGGTTGGAATAATGTAGTTGAGTTTTGCTGTAAGAAAAAAAAAACGAGACAATCCGCAATAGACGGTCGTAAAAAATTTAAGGGAGAACTTAACTTTAATTAACATACTACATAAGCCCAACAGTTATTTTTCGAAAACTCTCATATGTGAGACCCTTTTTGGAATTCGATATCTACAGAAAATGATAGGATTTCATCAATTGTAATTCAAAGAGAGAGAGAAAAAGAGAAAGAGTGTATAGGGATTTAACAGATAGAATTTAAACAGGGGCACAGTACATTTATTTGCAATAGTAATACAGAGCTAAAGAAGTTACCCTTTTCATGCAAGCCCTTTGTTGATTATACGTAATCATGAACTACCCCTCACCGCTTACGCTTGCGAATTAATTCCCTACATTTTATTTTTATTATATACACATATAACAAACTATTTATTGCACTCGATTGTATTGAAATTTTTTAAATGATACAAATTCTCATATTAAGCAGGTAAAAAAAAATATATTTCATAATTGCTTATTGTCTGAATAAAGACATATTTTTATTCATATTTACTCTTTTTTCTAAAACGTTGATCTTACCGTCCTTTGAAATATTACTTAACACACCTAATTTAATTGAAAATAATTTTTTTTTAATTCAAATTAAGGATGTTCGAAAATTGCTATTGATATGAATTTGATAGAAAAATGCTATTTATTAAATTGTTGATAAAGATATTTCCTAAATTATATTTTAATTTTTTTTCAAAATATATTTTTAATTTTTTATTTTTTTTTATTAGTTTTTATATCAATATTTTCAATGTTTTTCTTATGGTTCATATTTGCGTATTTTGTGTGATAGTACCACAATTATATATTTATACCACAAAGTAATTTTTATTCTATCTCTCTCTTTCTGCTTACCTGTCTTAGTCTAGATATACATATATGTGAATTTTTTAAATAAATTTTAATTTTTTTAGTAAATTTTTTTAGTAAAAGTTGTAATTTATTTGAAGAACTATTTAAAAAATGAGCATTTTTTGTATCGACGGATAGATACAGATTAACATAGAAAAATATATTATATAATATACAATATATATATATGCAATATATAATATAATATAGAATATCAATATCCTGTAATATATTTATAGAAAATATATGTATTACTTTTAAAGTTTTTAAAATTAAAAAATCCTAATAAAACATTTAATTACAATATTAGAAATATGTATTTATTATTTATTTTTCAAATATTTTATTTAGATTTATATAAAAAATAAATTCATATTAATAAATTAAAATATGGACAAAATGAAATTCTGGTTACTAATCTTTAATTATCTCAGACATTATTTTCCAGTATTACAGAAAGTATATTAAATTAATTTTAAAAAGTATATAAAATTTATGACTTTCTAAGTATCTCCGATACATTTAACATATATAAAAATATGATTCAAAATACAACTTCAAATTATGAGGAACATAATACAGCATTTCTATTATTAATGAAACTCAAAAAATTTACTAATGCTTAAATCTAAAGAAATTTTTTTACTAAGTTTTAAATTTGTTTCTTACTAAATTTCTTATTAAATGAATTTCCTTTTATTTATATATTTACAAGATTATGGTTTTTTATTTATGCTTATAAAATAATTATTTGTTATTAAATTATTACGATTAACTTAAACAGAATTAATAAAAACGTTCATTTTCACTATTTTATTTAAACGAATATATAGTAAAATATAATAAATAACACTTTTAAATTTTAACCAACTATTAATACTTTATATTTAAATAATAACTTATAAATAATTTTTACTTATAATTTAATCAATTACGATTTGGAGATATGAATAATTGAAGATTTGATGTTCAATTTAAATGATATAAATAATAAATTATGAAATTCTTTTTAACATTATTTAATATTATTTTTTTTAATATTTTTTAATATTATTTTAATCGTTACTTGATTTACATATTTTATATAAGACTTTATGGAATTGTTTATACAATTTTTTATATAAAAGTGTTTACATTTAATTTAAATTTGCAACTATCATTCAAAATGTTGTTTTAAAGATAAATATTTTAGTTGATTTACAAAAACTTGATGTAATTATTAGTTGCAGTGAATAAAATAAATGAAAAAGTAAGTCCGATATTACTATTTTTAAATTAAAAATAATTCGAGATAATACGAAAGTTTAAAAATTTATTATATTTTGATATTCAAACTTATTATATTTATAAATTTTATTAAAATTATAATAATACAAAATATTTTTAGAAGAACGTTTCAAATCTAGTCTGCAAATAATTATTGACAAACATTACAAAGCAGTTTTTGAGCGTATCAAGATCTAATGCAAAAGGATATTGAAATCGACGACAGTCTTTTTTCTCTATTTCATCGTTTTTTCTCTATTTCATCGATCACTTCATGACTTTCATTTTGTCTTGTGCTGTTACTATTTCTCTTTTCATTCATTAGTACCCATCTGATTTTTAATGATGGAAGAAATGACGGAGAAAAATAGAAACGAATAAAGATAAGTGTATAGGTACCGTCTCAATAGAATATAGGTGAACTTACGGAGATAGAATATTAATAAAAATGTTTGATTAGTAACTAGAAAGACAATACAATATAAATAGATGAAATTAATCTAGAAAAAATGAATAATATATAGAATTTCTATCTGTCATATTGGTATTCAAATGAAACTACAATTATTAATAAATAATTAGAAAAATAGACAATAATACAACTGAAATTTAAAAAAAAAATTATAATTTTATTTTTTTATTCAATATACTTTTATATCATTATCTTGTTCAAGAAATAAAATATTATTAATTTTTCGTTTAAAATATGCTATAAAAGCCTAAAATTTCATGATTATTTCAGCATTCAGTGTTCTACTGTATTATAAATAATGTTTGTAATTATTATTGTTCATAATTACAAACTATACTTTATTTATTGTTCTTATAATTAAAATAATATATCAAAGTATTATTGTAATATCACGTAAATTCAATTTTAGTTTTACGAAAAGTTTAATTGGAGATCTCCATTTGACTTTGAATGTATGTATTATAAATTTATGTATTTAAAAAGTTATGGATAAATAATATATATTTTGTTTTTCTAAATTTGTATTAATTATAACTTAATTTATTACTTACAAGATTTAAAATGTTTTATAATTAAAGAAAATATTTTAAGTCGTTAAAAAATAGTTCGTTAAAATTTTTAATAAAATCGATTGTAATTATTCCAAATAAAATCTGCTTCTTATGTTTAATTAAGTTGTAATCGTTTGTATAATTTAAAGCAATTTTCTATAATTAAATCATGTTCTTTTAGAAAATGTGCAAAAGTTTGCCATCATAATTAGGACAATTATTTGTATTTGTTTGTACATAGCTCAACTTAAACTTCAATTTTGTTCTATTTCTACAAAATAGTAGTAAATCATATCTAAAGTTTATTACAATACAACTTTATTACCGTTATAAAATTGAAACTATGCAAATAAAAAAAAAGAATAAAGTATATATATAAAGACAAAGAGTAAATTGGAACAAAAAACAATTAAGAATTAAGAGTGAAATGTGTTATAACAACTCGTAGTTGCATGCAGCACTGAACATGTCCAAAAAGAGAAAAAAGTAGATGAAAGATTGCGTAAAATCCAATTGAGTGTGTTTATTCAGCATCTATTCAAGAGCATTACACGCTCTTTGTCTGTCACACACATTTTCTCTCTGTATTTATTTATACCTTTTTTATGTTTTACTGCTTCTGCATCATTTGGTTTCGGTTAAACTCTGAATTATACTCTTCAGCATTACTAGAGTTCCCTAATATTTAGTTTAATTGTGTAAGAAAAATGTTTGATTTTATCATAAAGAGTATAAAAGTTAATAAATATCATTTTATTATCAAGCAAGACAATCGGTTATTTTGTAATGTAGACGCCAATGTTGACCAATTTTGGTTTAATGATAATAGTTGATGATAAAAAATGATAATTTAAATTTAATATTTATCGAAATTAATCTATATGCATTTAGATTATTATATATAAGATTTATTATATATGATTCTTTTATAAATAAATTTTAAAGGAAGTAAATTTCATTAATTATTGTTATACATTTTTCTTATAATACGTAATGTTTATTACTACAATAGCAATATTTAAAAATACTTTTAATTATTTATTATAGTAAACATGTATCCAAATTGTTTTCTAAAAAATATGAAAACATTAATATTATTTTGAATATAATTTGCATCTAAATATTATTATATAAATCTATATGATCTTTTAATTTAATTGCAGTATTTTCAAAATACAGAGAGACTAAATTTTAATAATATATATTTATTACAAAAGTAATACTTATTATCCTTCGGAAAAAAATTACAGTTAGTACCTTTTGAAAATATCAAGTACAACTATTAGTGATTTAAAATTATTATCTGAAACTAATAATCAAAATTATACAAAATTAATTCAGTATAATTTTTATAAGTAAAACATACCATTGTTATATAAGAATATTGCACTACAAAAAAAAACATGAGAAAACTTGAGGAAAAATATATAGCAAATTAAGATAGACATTATATATCAGAACAAACTTCCAAATTGGTCTGATTTGTTTCAGAAATTATGAAAATATAATGAAAAATTAAGTAAATATAATCGAAAACTTTCATTAAAAATTTAAGCAAATATAAGCGCCATTCTAAAAATGTTTATTTTTTGTTAAATCTGGTACTGATTGCAATACATTTATTACAGACGCGAGCAAGCAATGAGCTATAATTTTCTGGGTGAATGCTCACAAACACGTTCCCAATATGAGCAGAGGGGCTAGTCTCGCATTGCGAGATTAAGCCTGTTATTCTTGCAGGACAATACAATGAGCTTCTAGGGATTGGACATGCAAGGGTAACATCGACGAATCGTATAATTTCTCCGCTTGACGTATAAGCTTTGTACAAAGATTAAGCGCAAGTCGAGGGAAGAAAGCAGAAATGCATTTACCTTTCTTTCTTTCTCCGCTTTGTTTTATTTCCTCCTCCCTACATTGTTGCAGCAGGAATATTTAAACAAATTATTTACATGTAACAATACACCAGTTGATTATTATTTGTTGAACTATATCGTTTACAAGCTGTTGCCTAAGATTTAATGTTGTATAATTTTTTTAAATAAATATTTTGGACGTTTAAGTAAATAATAGATTATATTTTGTAGTTTTGATGATTGAACGGTATGTGTAATGAGATTAGTTAAGATTTCCATATTTTCTATATTTAACAAAAATTGTAAATATCGTTTTACATTGTGGTGGAAATCATTTTTTTTTTTTTTATCGGTTTAATACCAAAATTATATTTCATTAATGTTTTAGAAAAGTTATAATTAACACATATTATAATACATATAAACGGAATATAATTTTTGAAATAAATGTTTGCATTTTTATTTTATTTGATCATAATATTATATTTAATTATTATAAATTTGTTTGTATTAATTTATTTATTTAATTTATCAATTTATTCTGTTTGAAATATTGTTAAATGTATCCATCCACAAGATATTTAATTTTCTTTGTGTAATTTACTATTATTAAAAATTTGTAAACATAATTAATATTTATAATTATATAAACTATCCGTTAAAGTAACGTATAACTTCAAGTCCTGATAATCTTAACGATTAACTATAATTTATAGTAGTATGTTCCTTTAAAAGAAATATTTTATCTTCATAAGGCAGAATGAGCAAAGCTATCTAATAAAATATATTAAAATATAATAAAATAATAAAACATTATTATTATAAATTAAAAAGTATTTATTAAAAATCTATAAGATGCTATTATACTATCTGAAAAGAGTTTTTTGAAATAGTTTCAATAGAACTTGTTTTATGAAATCTAAATGTAAAGAATAAGTACTTTAATAATGTATTAAAAATTTTATGTAAATTTAATTATAACAACATTTTTTAAAGTTTATATACTTCATTTATAAATATTGAGAACGTCTTTTAATAATTATTTGAATGCACAATTTAACATTAGTTTAATATGTATTGCTTATTAACCAAAGCTGGTTTAAAAATTTCTTAATCATGTGAAATTTATGTATTTTTAAATTTATTAAAGAATATAATCAATATATGAAACCAATAATTGTAAAAATTAAAAATATTTAAAAATAACTTTTAAGAAGACTAAATCGATTGAGATTAATTTAAATAAAGCCACATTTCGATATCTTTAATATGATATACATATACCAGTGCGTATGATGAAGGCATAAAATATATTAAAATAGATTTTGCAATAATTTTTTATTTACATTTTTGATGTAACGTAGTATTTACATAATATAATCACTTTTATAATATTAATTTATAAAAAATGAATAAATGCGTGTTCCAGTGAGATTAAAATTATTTAAATATTTTTTTATTCGAATATCAGAGCCTTCTTTTATCTTACTTTTATTTTGCAGGCGGCATGGAAATATAATATTCAGTTTTCTTCTCTATTTACTTGCAGTTATTTTTTCTTATGGAAGACAAGTTAAGAGTGCATTTTAAATAAATATAAATTTTATTTTATAAATTCTGTAATTTTTAAAATATGAACTTTATAGAAATTTCATATTTCCGTTTTACAATTCAATGTTATTACTATTATTAAGCGTTACTTTATTTTCATATTGATTTTTCTCTTAATGTAATGTTATATTAAGCTATTCGTTACAAAACAATATTTATTCAGGTCCAATACATACAGATGTTGAATTTTATATAGTACTATGTATTTTTTAAAATGATAATAAATTTATATAATTATGATATTTATTTAATCAGATAATTTATATAATTTTATATAATTATTTAATATACTATAAAATCAGTTTTAATATTATATATTGAAAAATTAAAAAGAACTTGAAAGATTAAATTTAAAAAATTAAATTAAAATCTTTTATGAAACCCTTCAGAATTATTAATTTATGTATATATATTATATACTTTTACTTAAACACGCTTGTCGTTTTTTGGCGATAATAAGTATAACCTTTGGTAAACAGTTTCATTTCTTTTTACATTTTCTTTTTACATTTTTACTTAAAATTGTAATTAAGAAAGTTTAATTTATTTTATTTATAAATAGAAAATTTAGAATTTAATAAATAATTTCATTAAATATTCTTTAATTTATTGTTTTTAACTATAATGTTGCACTTAGTATGAAATATTATTTTTATAATTATGAATTGAGCGTTTGAAGTATTACTGAAATGAAAAAATTTATTAAACAGTTAAGTACTTAATGTAGAATAAACTTATAATTAAAACAAATGAAAGTGCTAATTAAATGTCTAATAATAAAAATTTTAGTAAAATTAGGATATTTTTAAATTGGTAATTGATCAATGATTAAATAATTAAATAGGTAATTATAAAATTTGTTTTATAATTAGGATAATTCTATAGACAGTGTAATTTGTTGTAAATTTAATTTATTTGATAAAAAAATGTTTATTTTATATGGTAATTACGTCGAATTCTGTATTGAATATCAATATTGCTTAGATTTCTAAGTAATTGTACCTTCTAGTCGGATTATAAAATGATCGATCGAGCTACTTAATGCAAAAAATATCGAAGTATAATACACTTGTGGTCGGGTAACTTATATTAATGTTAAAGGAATGCTAAAGAACGTCTCTTTTCGCTCAAAACAACTGTCGTTCAGGCATCAGAGAACCAACTACAAATAAAGCTCTTATGCGAATAGTCGAGATAGCGTCTCTGGGAGCTAAGTCCCGTTGTATGGTGCGAGGCACGTGCGTTTATTCGCTGGCAGTAATGAATCGTCAACATGTACAGCCAACGTAGTGCCAACGGCAGCCCTCTATTCTATTGAAAGTTCCTGGCGCCCTTCGCTAATCCCGTTGATGATCGCCTAAGAAGGGTATCGGGAGAGTTGCGGAAATTTCTAATCGTACACATTGAAAAATAGTTGCCCGAATACTTTTGAACTTTATTATATAATTCATTAAAATTGCGTACGAATTTAGCTGGAGTATTGATAAAAATATGGTCCTTAATTTTTTTATTATTCGTTGAATCGTATTTTTAGTATAATATGGATATTATATAAATTGTAATCTAATTGATATTTGAAAACATTAAATTTCAATAATTCTTATTTAAGAAATTATACGATCTTTTTAATAAAGAAAATATTATAAATTACAACTTCGAATGAAATTAAATTATTTATAATTATTTGTTTTTTAATAATAATCTATAGATACTTGTCTGTCTATAAATATATATTTAAGAAATTATTATATTGACATGACAATTTAATATAAATAAGAAATTTAATTAGATAACATTAAATAGATTAAGCTTAAAACTGTAATTTATACGTATTAAAATATTATATTACATGTGTATATATATATATATATATATATATATAAATCTTTTATGTGGGTATATTTATTTTATAAAGCGCGAAATTTTTATAAAAATGATTTTATAAACTAATAGTAAGGTGGACTGTTCCTTCCTTTCTCCAATATATTATCCAATATATATCAATAATTGTTCAAAGAAAATGCCTTTTTAATACGAAATCAATCAATTATAATTTTTTTTATTGGTAAAAAAATGAAATTTCTAATAAATAATATTTATGGGTTTATAATACTTATTATTACAGTATATGGAAGGAATATGAAATTATTCTGCATGAAATGCATGAATAAATCTATTATCTATGCAAATTGAAAAAGTTACAAATTCCTTAGTTGAAATATTTCAAAGCACTTTTCAATAAAATATAAATACACAAGTGAAATACTTTTTACTTTGTATTTTAGTATTGAATTAAAAGTTTGAATAAGTATCGATAATCAATAAGATAGAAGAGAAGTATAAGAAAAAACAAAAAGGCAAATATTCAACGTAATATATTGAATATATAGTCCAGAATGAATTAACTTTCATTAGTTCTAAAAATTTAGGGAGCATTATTGATACCAGCTCCATAACTAAACAATCTTACATAAAGTTAATTGATGATTTGTGAAGAAATAAACATCCTCAATTTTCCAGGTGTGTAATTTTTAAGCGATTTTCCAAGTGCTTAAAGCTAATGCAGTTCACAACTGTCTACTTAATCATGCGTATCTGAACCACTCATCCAGTTCTTTTTTGCGTCCACAAGTTCCTCTCTTGTTACGCATATTTTCTTAAATAAATGAAGCGGAATTAAGATAATTCGCGACATTCATTTTTTTTATTATTTCGTTATACACTAAGGCAATTTTCATATCAGAGACCTTTCTGCGAATATCTTATTATAATAGCAGTGATAAACAATTTTTAACAGTATTTCCTTAGTACAGAACAATTATATTTTATCCTTTTTTATTATTATTCTCGTTAACACTATTATTTTTATTTTAATTATTAATTATTATTAATAGTATCTACTTTTCATAATTCATTTTTATTTATAAAAAAACTTATTCTTGTAAAACATAATTTATTACAGAAATAATGAATAATTTATAAAATTATATTTTAAAGTGATTTATTAGCTCATTTTAAAATATTACGTATTGATACTCTTTAATTTTATGTTAAATTTTATTTTAATATAAATATCAAAAGTAATTTTTAAATTTAGATAAAGAATATAAAATCTCACTAAATATATTTTATTAATATTTAAATAAATTATGATTTTATGTATTGTGTTTTAAGTAAAATTTTTATAAAAATTTAATATTAATAAAAAATATCAAAACTGCTTTTATTTTTAAAGTAAGTTTGAAATTTTTCTTTTCTTCGAAGATTAAATAGAATATTAGATAATTTGGTAAAATGTTTTTTTTAATTGCATGCAGAATATAAATATAACAAACAAAAAATGTGTGTTTCCATATTTATAATGATAATATTAAATTGTAAAGTTAATTAATTCATAATGATATTAATAAGATCATAGGAAGCAATAATGGAGTCATAATATCTTTATAGTTGGACATTTTACTTGCAAAAAAATACAATTTTTTGGTATGGTCGTATTATTGGCAAAAGGTGACTTCTTAATTCACATTCTTAAACGATATATGAACAATAAACTGTTACTTAATAGTCATTTAATTTTATTCTTACGAGTTTGCTACCTAAAATGAACAAACTTGATTAGTATATTTTAATGTTCTAGAACGTATGCATGTGCTGCATTGTGTTTACTGTAATGTTTCAATACTATAAGGTGATAAAGAAATTGAAGAAGTGTATTTTAATTATTAGATTACCATCGCTTTTTATTGAATATAAGAAAATCAAAGTCAAAATAAAAATTATAGATGTATTTGTAATATTTGAAACATTTCCATTCGAAGACATTACTTACTAATGAAGCTATTAACTAAACAATAAAAATCTTGACCTTTATCGTATCTATTTAAAAATTCTGGACAAAATATTTAGTTGGATATAATTTCAAGAGAATAAGGTATTTCTGTTATATTATCGAATAAAATTTGTTCAACCAGAATTACGAAAATATATGACCGATAATTTATCAAGTAATAAGAAAGAAGTGTTTTCATTAGTTTGAGTAACTAAACAGGCTAATAAATCTTCAAACGTAGGCAATAAATTGTTTTATAAAAATAGAAAAAATAACGTGCTACTATGATTTTTATTAATAGTCCTAAAATTTCAGGGCGGAAGTTTCATTTAGAATTAGAATAAGATTCTCTCATCCATGGTAAAAGGGATATCGCTATACTAGATTATAAGTTTATTCAAAATTGAAATAATGCGTTATTTATTATTCATGGGATTTGAGACGTTGACAGTAAAGTTAAGAAATTAGTAGATACATAAAAACCTAAAAAGTATGTATCAATAAATGAGTTTGTAGTAGCAGAAAATTATATTTAAACGCATAGTAGGAATGAAAGAGAAAATAATAGTTGGTTCCAGAAGTGGATAACCACGCGATTACTATTCTACTCCAAATAAAATATGCATATAAAAGTAAAATAGAAATGAGCAGTGCATAATAAACAGAAAAGTCAGGGCATAACATTTTTATTATTTTACTAATGAATTTAGTCTTTCTTCTTTCACTTAATTAATTGAATTCGATCAAAACATTATTCAACCCTATAATTATTTTCTTGATTATTTTTTAATAATTTCGCACACATATTTAAATATGTCTCAAATAAGAATTTATTAGATTGTAATATTTTCTAAAAGTTTTACCATTTCTCTTATTTATGAATGTTTGATAATACTATAAGAAGTTTCAAATTTTCGTTAAAATTATAGATTTTCATATAGGTCTGAAGAATATATATAGTATAACTCTTTTTAAGTTCTGTATTGTACTAATAGCTGTGAAATTTTTATTTTTGGGAAAATGAAAATATTCAGAAATAGAATAAATTTGCTTCCGCATTTGTGCCAAAAATATTGTACATTTAAAAACACAAAACTCGATGTACGTGTTGATTGATTCATTTGCTGTATTTAAAATAATATTTAGTGACTGCCTAATACATATTTTACGAAAGAAATTCCGTAGAAAATATATTGAGAAATTGTTGTTTTGGTATTAAAATAGAAATGTCAATGATCTCTTGATTTATAAATAGTAAGTACAAATTAAAATGTTACAATTCTTTTTTAGCTATAAACCGTGCTTTATAATTATAATATAAAAATATATTACTTATTATTTATTGATGAATTATCTGTTACTTATTGAATAGTTTATTAAAGAATTTTAACCTTATTAATTCAAATAATTTTTATTTAACATTCTTATTTTTATCTTCTTTCTTCGATGTTTATCGGTAAATTTTCGTCTAATAACACTATGGTTTTGTGTTAACAAGCAAAAGAAAAGTCTCCTATATTTTCTATATTTATTATGAAGACGTTTTATCTAAATTATATTTTAATATTTTAAAGACTGTCTTCAATTTTCAATTCCGAAAATTCAAATCTTTTGCAACACGTAACATAAACATTCAATAAGAATTTTAATTCAATTTATATGAATATTTTGATGACGTTTCAAAAATTTTAATTATGTGAATTCAATATACAATATAGTTTATCATTTTAATATGAAATTTAAATTATTCACTTTAAAGTATTATCATTTTATCATATTCACAAAAAGTTTCTTCTTATTTATTCTGTACTTTATATCTCTTTAGCATACATTTGTAGTAAATGTTGATCTATTCATTACTTTGAAATATTTTATTACCATTTTTAAATTGTCTCTTTAACTGGCCAAGTATTTCATATTAGGTGTTGCTTTTCCTGTTACATTTCAAGTTTTGAAAGTATATAAAACTTCAAAAAACTAAACTAATATATTGTTAATATTTGAATAATATTTATATTATATTTTTACAAAAATCATTCTTGTAGAATGTAATTTATCTTAAATATTTTAGATTTATTTTAAATTTATGAACTTAGCTGAAATACATACGGAATATGACAGGAACAATAAGAAAAATTTTAATATATAAATTGATGTTTTATCTACGTAATATAATTCTGTTAATAACAATATTATATTATTTATGTACGAGTAGTATTACAAGTTATATTTATAATTATTTATTATTCATTTATAATTTAATGAAGAAATATTCTGTAATTAATACGCGTAAAATAAAATTAAAGAATGGAGGAATTGGTTATGTAGTTAAGTATTTAAATTTTAAAAAATAATACAATATTTTTGTCAATTATTTTTACCTTAATAAACATTTTTTTAATTTTATTTAGCTTAATAAATTAAATTAGGCAAAGCAGTTTTGTAAATTATAATGTTGGATTTCATCAAACTGTAATATAATATAGATTTAACTTTAAGCTTATAGTAAAATACAGATTTTAATTTAATTTTTAATGGTACAATTAATGACAAATAAGAGCAAGCAAGGCTTTGTTTATATCTTATAGATTTTTAAGACATTGAATTTTATTATAAGATTATGAGGAATATTTGTTTCCCGAGGCTATTACTGCTGAATGTTTTCTATGCTATTTTTGTTATTTCTATGATATTTTAATCCATTTTGACAACAGCTGCTAGAGAGGTAAATTTTTCTTTTGAATAATTTAGTTTTTGCAGTTATTTTTCATAGTCCGGGCGCTATTTTAAGAATTCATAAATATCTCAGAACTGTTAAACTGAGTATATACAAGTGACGTATGGTATGATCAGATTCCACTTCTTGAGCTGGATTGATCAGAATATCTTTTCTCGCATTAGGTGTTCTATGCTTTTTGTAATAAGCTACATGAATCTTGTTGAACACACCTCGTGCCGTATCTTCCACCTGTTCTCCACAGTATTTTTTCCCAAGTTTTAATGTATATTTGTTTTAAATAATATCCATTTTGACAATGTTTAATATCTGAGAAAAATTATACATTAATATTAATAAACTATGGCTGGCGTGAAATAACGAATTTATTAAGTATTCTCGAATTTTTTAAAAATTTTTATTAAATTAAATTATATTTAAGATTGTGTTTTTATACTATATTGTAATATATTAATATGACTAGTAATACTATAATTAATGAGCTAAAATAAAATAGTGGAAATTATAAAATTATTTTTTATAATTTTTTAATTTAATATTAAGCTTTAAGTATATTTATATATTTTTAACAATTCTGTCTTAAAATTTATTACTAGTTAAAAGTTTTAAATAATTAATTTTTATCAATAAAAGTCGTAAATTCGGAATCCATTAACAAATATACAGGAAAATTAAATTTTAGTACTTTTTAAATAAATCTATTTCAATTGTTACTGCTATCAAGATTGACAGGAGGTTGAGTAACCACGTATTAGCGAATTAGAAATTAAATCAATTAATTCATAAAAAGAAAAGTGAAAATTCATTCAACTTTTTATAAACTAAGCTACTCAAATGTATAATAGAAGTCTGACATCATTCTATGTGCAAGACTGATAAGTAGAAAAGTAACGAGCGTAAAGTTCAGAAATAAGACAATGAAATCAACGAAAAAATTTGATTGTATCGAAAAAATTGTAGATTATGTTGTTTTCATATATACCAGTGTCGGATGAGTTAGATTCACAAATTAAATACCTGTCATCTTTCAAGAGACTTTAAAAAATAAAATGTCCTTTTATCTTTTCTCTTCTCTCTTTTCATTATTAATAAAATTTAGCATCTCTTTTTAAACTCTTATTTAATTATATCCGTATTTTCTTTCATTGGCAGATAGAAACAACAGCATTCAGAAGTAATTTATTCAATAATAATTTCACATTTGATATTATAAGTTTCTAAGTTTCTAAGTTTCCTTTACTAATTTTATTAATTTCTATTTCTCTTTTTACAGCTTTGTTCTATTTTGATTACTTTGATTGACTTGATTTACTTTAAAATTTACTTTTCTATTATGTTAGTATTTTTGTAATAGAAAAATTTTATTATTGCCATTGAATAAATAGTGACAGAACTAAAAAATTTATAATAAAATTAAGTTTTTCTTATTAATAAAATGAAATCTATTTACTTTGTAAATAAATCTATTTTGAATTCTAATTTTCAGATTAACACTGAAGTATTTCTATTACATAAAAACTATGTATTTAAGCTGTAATATTATTTTGTATTTAATTTCTAAATATATTTACGGCACTTTAATTGTAAGTTATTATATTTCACTATCGAATAACATATTTAAATACGAAATGATAAATATTATCTATAAAACACAGGTGGTTATATTCTAGACAAATTTTTTGTTTAGAATTTTTTTTTTTTTCCCCTTTTAAATAAGTTAGTTTTTAAACGTTTATTTTCAGATAATGGTCGGTTATTTAATCAATATATTTAACATTAAATATATTTTTTTATAATTAAATTCTGATATTTTATTATATTTTTAATATAAGATGTTTTAGTTCGTAGAGATATTAACTTACAGTTTTAAACTTCCATTTTTTACTGGTATTGGTAATATATTTTAGTATGTTTCATAAAAAGTAGAGAAATTAATAAGTGAAATATACCAAATTTTGTTGTATGATATTTATGAAGAATAACATAATTTCATTAATGATGCGTCTATATAAACTTTTCTGACATGGATATCCTTTATATTTATTACCAATTTTATAATATTATTTGAAAGATATTTTTATTGGTGGGTTATATACTTAAATATAAATTCAATTAAACAATTTTATCAAGCTCAAAGTTTATCTAAGTTACAGTTTTGTCTATATGAACTTGAGATGATGAACTTATGGAATAATGTCATTATCAAAGATTGACTATTTCCGTTGTAATATTTAACGAAAACTATTTAACGCCACTTTGAAAAAAAAGTAGTTGTTTATTGTATTATGATATTATAAAGGATAATTATAAGAATAATTTACTTATATATTACTAAAGCGTATGATTCTGTTTCCTCTCAGCCTTATTTTTTTTTTCTTCTACGTTCTCTATTTTTTTCACAGTAGAAGATGTATTACGTATAGACCCACAAATTTACAACTATATGTATGTACGAAATAAAGAGAATTGAAACGTGCGTCAGATCTATAAATTCTCGGTGTATCTTAAACTTTTATAAAAATCAATTGTTGGAGTAAAAAAAAAATAAAATTAATAAGAAAAGGATATAGATAAAGAGGGGTACTTAAACAAAAAGAGAACAATTATATAATTATTAGTATAAAAAGGAATATCACAAGAAATTCTTTAGTTTATAAAAACAAGGTAAATATAATTCCATTTAAGTAAATGGAAAAATTTTGTGCGTGAAAATATTAGATAAAAGTTGAAATTTTTATCTATTGAATTAATTACTCAATGCAAACAGTAATAATTTTTATAAAAATAACCAAATTTTTTATTTCATTTCTTGATGTTGAAATTTACTTATTACAGGAATAATTAAAAAATTGAAAGGTAATAAATCTGAAACTAATACATTTATTATTCACGTGATAGCTGATATTCAAGTAAATATTTTTGTTGTTTGATTTATAAGGTAATTGCTAATTATATTATAAATCTTTTTTAATTTAACGTATATTTAAAAATTTAAGCTTTTTTCTTTAAAAAGTGTGTATAAATGTTTAACTATTAAGCTCTCACCAAAAATAAACTTATTAGATATAATTGGATTAATATTACATATTAGGTATTCTAATTATAGTCAGTTCTATAATCATGATAAAAAACATCTTTAAGGAGTATAATTCGTAAAGTTAAATAGCACTAATGAATATTATATATTTGTAATTTTTATATATCATTATTTTAAAAATTGCTATATTACCTTATTAAGATATAAAAATCTAAATAATCTTTTAAGATTTCTAGATTAAACTCATTAAAGTTTTAAATAATAAAAAATGTTATCGAATGAAATTACAAATATTTAATTGTATAGATATCACATTACATAAAGTATATAATTATATAAATATTTAATTATATAAATTATCAATATAATATTGTATGATTTTATTTTCTAATTTTATCTTCATGTTCCACAGTTTAATTGAAATTTTATTTTTTCGAGTGATTTCATATTTAAATTAACTTATAAAGATCATATAAAATAAATTAGTGGTATTATTAATACATAATAGTGTACAAATTGTATATAAAAAACAAATAAAATTCCAGAATATTATTTTTAATATATAATGAAATGTGAGTAATTATATTAGAGTACAATATAAAATATAGAAAAATAAATCATTTTTCATTATTATTTTATTGTTATTCAATAAACCTTCAAAATTTATTACGATTTTATTTCAATTGAAAAAAAATAGGCTAAAAATATTGAATTTCCTAAATATTTATAATGTAATTTGAAGTATATTTCAGTATATTATTAATTATACGATATTTTATTATAAACTTATTTTTAGTTTTTTTATCTTGATTATCGGAGTTACTTAGAGCTATGTCTGGATTTGTTTAACTGCTTATTTATAATATTTAATAAACTCAAATTTAAACATAATGAATTTATTATTTAAATATATAAATATATATATATATATATATATGTGTAAAAGTATCAATTATTTATTTTCATATTTTTTATATTTTATGTATTTTATCAATAGTGATACGAATGAATTGTGCCATATTGACATGCCAATAAAGATATTTAGATAATTGAATGTGTGTTGACTGATTAAAAGTGTGCGCTATTGTGCCATAGTGTTGTTATAGTTTTGTACTGTAATGGTTTAAAATAATTATTATGCTAAAACTGATCGGTAGCATTTTCACAAATATTAAACGCATTATATGTATGTTTATATTTATCTTGACAAGTTGTAATGTATTTTATTGAATATAACGCTTTTACAAGTAAATTTGCATAATGGATTAAATGATTAAATGGATTAAATGATATTTATTAAATTTGATAAAAAAATTGCCCTTACTTTAAATATCAATCACTCAATTTTTTAACTTCAGTTTTCTGTACACAGACGAAATAATCTGATTTAAAATGTAGTCATAAAATGTAGTCAAATTTTATTATTTTTTTAATATCTTTAGAAATAACTATATTTAAAAAATTTTATTTTATAATGTATGTCAAAATAGTTTTAATTATATATTTTATTTTTCAATATTTTTGAAAGTAATTTTATTTCTAAATAGTCAAGATAATTACATCACTTTTTTTTTCATTTTCTTAGTAAGATTTTCTAAAATAAGAAATCGATAATAATAATCCATTTATTGATATATACAATTATTTTATAATAAATTTTAACGTGTTATTTATTTATTCAATGATAAATTTTTATCAAGTAATAAAGTTTCTTAATATTAGGTTATATGTATTTATCCAAAATAAATGCAAGAAAAATTGTATAATATTAACAAATTTATAGTTAATTATAATTTATAAATTATTATTTATATAGCTAAATGAATAATTTGAATTTTAAAGATATATATAAAAATATTAGAAGCGATGATAGTATTGTAAAAAAAAACATCTTTAAATATCAAATAATTTTTGCGTAATTTAGTATTGATATTGTATGAATTTTATGCACTAAATAACAATAACTTCTTTAAATTACATACAAGCATTTAAATAATTTAATTGTAATATAAATTAGGCTGTTGGAATTTTTATTGATAAGTAGATAGTTCCGCACAATGATAAAAGATATATTGACATAATTTAAAAGATACGTCATAGCTTGTTGAAATTTTATATTGCATTTTTCAATTATATGAATTTTCTTTTATATTAAAAGTATCCATCTTGATCATGAATCTTGAAAAAAAAATGTTTAAAATGCACTAGAATAAGAAAACATCCGATTTTTAATAATTTTTAAAAATTATATTTTTAAAAAATTGGTAAATAATACCAGCAGTGTTCATTATATGAATTTAATTAATCCCTTTTTTTGTTTCTTAATTTAATTATACAATACATTATTTTACTTATTTTATGAATCGTAGATTTCTCGAAAATAAATGTACTTTTAAAATTTACAAGACTAAATCTTTTACGAGATCAGATACTCTAATAATAGTTATAATTTTTAATTTTATGATTTAATTTTATATTTTAATTTTATAAAACTATATTGTGAAAATTTAATTGTTAATTATGATTATTATCTATTACTTAGACAACTATAATCTATTTGATAAAAATTTATTATATTTAAAAGTAGATTTTTGAACAGTTCAGTATTTTATACATCATTTATACATTTCTCATTAAACACAAAGGATATTATAATATATAAAATTAAATTTTCATGTATATATTTAAAATATTGTAAAATCTTATTCTATAATTTATTTTATAATTTTTATTATTAAAGTAAAAATATATCTATGTAATGAAGTATTGGCATAAAAATTTTTAAAATAACTGTGTAATAATATATTACAAAATCTATTATAAAATAGATACACGATGTATTTATATTCCCAATTAAAAATATTTTATCGTGTTTATAATAGAATGTTAGATTATATATTTAATTTATAATATAAAATATACAAAAAATCTGAATTAATAATTTTTTTAAATTATTAAAAATTTTGAAATTATAATTCATGAGTTTATCAATCAATGAGAAGAATGTTCATTGAAGAAAACTAGTATGGAATTAATAGTTAGTTCAAAATAAATGATATCAAAATAGTTTTTGATTATCACAATATTTATTAAATTTTTTCAATAATTATTTTATTGAGAAGCAATCTGGTAGTAATTAAAAATGTTATTATTTATGCAGAATAATAATTGATTTTAATATTACGAGAAGAGAACGGGAATGAAGTTTTTTGCATCAATTTTTCAGAATTATTTGGCATATTCTGCCATGTCTGTTGCCGTAAAGATGTATACAAATGAAGAATAATCACATATTTATGGACGATAACTTCTTGACTTTATTATTCTTATTGTTCTTTTTCCAAATGACACCGACTAAACACGAACCTCATTCTTAATCAAGAACTGCAAATCAACAAAACCACATGATTAAAAAATAAAGCAAGAGAATAGAATACAAAGAGAATTGTCAAGTATCTTTTCTTGCATTTTCATTCAACCATTCATACCAGAGATATTCATAAGCCTTGTTTTACCGCAAAGTTATAGCACGATTCTGCTCTCCAATAAACGTGCAACTCTTTAAGAGAAGTGGAGGTGGAGCTCTCCTTTTTTGCAGAACAGTCATAGATGAATGAGACAAGATGAGGCCTCAATTCATTTTTATTTCATTAATCTTTTTTTTATTCTTTTCCTATTTTTTCTTCTCTTCGCTTAGCTCCACTTGATCGAAAATATACTCTCGAATAAAAGAAAAAAATTTACCAGTTTCATATTTCAGTTCATTTTGAAGAAGTTTGAGATCCATTAGTTTAGAAACTTACATTATTTGTATTAAAGTTGATATAAGTTTAAAGTGTTTTAAATTTAAAAAGTGTCACAATATAAATGGGTGTTATAATATTTATCATAAAATAATTAATTACTACTAAGTACATCATTGAAATTCAATAAAAATATTTGTGTCTGTTTATACATTTGTATGAACTAAAAAGTTATATATAGGTATATATATTTTTATTAAATATAGATAACTTTTATTTCGTAGAGTACGAAAAAATATAAAAGTTTTAAATGCCTATGAATTTATCATTCTATAATTTATTTTATTTTATTGTAAAAAATACATTTTAAGAATATTATTGAAATTATTAAAAGTTTCCATTTATTTGGAAAACATTATTTTACTATGAAATTTAATTTATTAAGAAAATGTTTACCAATATTGAAGTATTTAAATAATTTTATTCTAACATTAACAAAAATGTATTTCAATATAATCTTATAATTAATATAATAGATCGACATTTAGTTACATATAAATTTTTAATAAATAATTTAAAATAAGAATACTATATAAATATATTTATTAAACTGTACCAGAATGTGTTATGTATTTGATACAAAATAAATTTACGTGGAAAAATGAAAATTCTTACATAGTATCGTGGGTGAAATTGAAAGTAAATATTAATAAAAGAAACTGATTCTATTATAGGCGTATAAATTAATATATTAACTTTAAAAGTATATAATGTAAAATTTAATTAATTTCATTTTTCGACGTAATTTTTTAATATTAAAACTTATACTGGTAAATATTATATAACAAGCATATGTCATAATTTCAGCATAGAGCATACTTTTTTATTATAAATATTATTATTGCAATGTATTTATTTTCGATTATTAATTCCTAAATGGAATCGATATATTAAAAGTATAGAATAAGTAACAATAAGTGTGTATTAATATTTTAAATAGAATTGATACAATTTTTTGAAAAATACGGATAAAGTTAAATAAATAAAAATATTTAGATGGAATATTGGTTTTTTTAATTTTAGTTATTACATTAAAGAATAATTCATAATTCGCTCACTAAAATTGCGCATAGAAATATTTTTCCGCGTTTGAAAACTATAAAAATGCTGTATTTATTATAGGGTGTCGTATTTACGTGAATGCATAAAAATATTATAGTTGTGTGCGCTCTCGCAAAATTTACAAATTCCTTCGCTGGAAACTTCAATTATTTTTATTACATGAATTGACGAAATCGGTGTTCATTGTTGTTTCAGTTTGCAACTGCAATCAACACGCAACCAAATGCAGGTTTAATATGGAACTATACAAACTATCCGGACGCGTGAGCGGGGGTGTTTGTTTACAATGTAAACATTTCACAGCTGGTAGGCATTGCCATTACTGCAAGGAAGGTTATTATCGTGATATCATTCGACCTATTACTCACCGAAAAGCATGTAAACGTAAGTAAACTCTTTTTTCATTTCCTCTCAACCCCCTCTCTTACATTTTATAATAACCATTTTTAAATTAAATGTAAAATAAAAGCCATTTATAAAAGTCATTTGAATCAGGTAGTTTTGTTAAGGACTTACCAAGTCTTTAACAAATTGTAAATTATTAATTTTCTGGAATGAAAATAATAATCACGGGATAAATATACTTCAAAACAGTTCATGATACTCGGACTTTTAATTTTTTTATTTTAACTAATTTCTTGATGAAATGTTAATTTTCGGAGATTCTCAGAATTCTTAGCCTGTTTTAATAAATTCTTTGACTGAAATAAAGATTGTGAAGTATATATAGACCTAGATATAAAAATTTTGTTTAAATTATTTAAAATATATTAAAAATTAATTATTAGGCATATTAATATAATAAATTTTTTAAAACATTTTTCAAGAGTTTATTTGTATAAAATTTATTATGATTTACAGATAATTTCGATTTTATATTAAATAAGTAGTATTATATGCGGATCCCTTTATACCACATTTTCAAATTACAAATTAACTGCAAATATGTAATTTGTTTATTTGAAATCCATGAACACGCAATTTTCGAAAAGTACATAGAACTGGTTTCACAAATGTCTGCAAGATGATATCCAGAGTGATTTTCGATTAATTCAACTATGCTAATTAGGGTTTTTAATTATTTATGGTTTCGAAATTCAGGAATAGAATTGAAAATCAAATAGTGTTCAAGATTCATTAGAAATCTCTAGTAAATTGAAATAATAAAGTGTTGCTTGGAAATCTATTTATGCATTCTATGTTCCAACTTATATTGAAACTTGTAAAAATTATCTCGAGAGCCTTATATTTACTTATATTGTCACACGCATTCGATTTATTATACATGCCACATGAGCCTTATGTTTACTGATTTTAAGTGCCGTTCACGCCCATGTACGCGCGCCTCATTTTCTTTCTCATATTTCAAATGTCGTTTAGCAACAGCATACGAGCAGAAAAAGTCTTATACTTTCCTTTAAATCCTAAATGTACTTCGCCTGCCTTATATTTACTAATTGTATGTATTGCACGCGTCTGATTTATTACATGTGCCATTCTCGCCTAATCCAATGGGCCTCTTCTCTATCCCGGAATGTCCTGTATCGCCCAGCAATAAACACGAGCAGGAGAAGTATTATATTTTCTGGCTTGTTTTCACGTTATATGTGCTGCATGTGCCCTTACCCTTCTTTGTTGGACCATGCTTAGCGCTCGTTATCTTCAGGCCTAAAAATCCGAATATCGGTTTGCAGGAGGATGCACTTGGCACACAATTTCTTTATTTCGTACACTTTCGGCTTATTTATATGATAATTAACTGCATTGTGCATCCCTTATTTGTAACTACCAGAGGTCCGAGCAGCATTTTTACTATGGACTCGGAATTAGTAGTACGACTTTGAATAACAATACCCACGCAATATGAACTGTAATGTAGCCACTTAACTCTCTGGCCCCTTTTTTCGTCAAACTAAGTCTCGCATCCCTTTTTTATGAAGGTTATTGTCCAATAAAAGGCCACCTACTTATTGCCGTCCATCAATGACAATTTAAAAACAATAATAATACAAAGATCGAGTCTCCCTCTCCGAGGAAAGCCACACCCTCGCGTTGAAACGGGGTGAGTTATATAAAATAAGCGGCATCGCTTGCAGCCGTTAAGATTATCTCAAAGATTCTCATATACTAAGCGAGTCCCTCCGATTCTCTAGCTTTACTTTATACTCTGAATTTTGTGAGACAAAGTTTCAATAACTCGATAAACGAGTGCTCAGTAGCCGGATCACTACCTCATTAGGACAGCGCAGACACTTCATCAATTGTTTCAACGCCCCACCGAGGTTTCTGAAGCACAGATCTCCTCTCGATTCTATACTCGAACAAAGGAAGACAGCTTCGTAAAGTCCGGGATCAACTTGCGCAATTACATATTTAATTAATCGTAATTATAAAAGCTACACCATATATAATCTAAATATACGAATTATAAGGATTAATATTAAATTATAACCGCATCCGTAAATACTGTTTTATTTACTCCTCCTCCTACCTTCTCACTGTCTGTTTGCCCTATTCAACATCTTGAGGAGAAAATTTATACTCGGGTTAATTCCCGAACAAATACTTATCGAGAATTTCAATAAAATATTGAACCATTGGAAAACGCATTTTTCATTTATGATAAAGGCAATAATTTTTAACATCTTTTCACGTGATCCATAAAAATTCAAAATGACTGGTCATTTATCGTTAATCAATTAGAATTTTGAATTCTGGAAAGGTGCAAACTTAGCATTGAATAAAGGAAGTCGTGTAAAAGAAAGGCCTACGTTTCTTTTACTTAAATAATTATTACTAAAAATGATTTAAAAAATGTTAAAGTTGTTATACGAATATTATTAAATTAAAACAATATTAGCATATAAGATGAATATATGAACATATGAGATCTTTAATATTATTCTTTAATAATTTCATAAAATTTGATTGACAATTTGTTAAAAATATATTAAATTTTGTTAAATTCTAAATATGCTAAATTACATTATTTTGTATAAAATTTATTATATGCCTTTACTATTCTTTTACTTTATAAGCTTATGTATATAATACGTATCTATACAATGAAGTTCGTCTTTTTTTGTTTCTTCTTCCTCTTTTTATCTCTTCTTATTGGCTCAAATGTAAATTAATCTCAAATTTCATATTCCCAGAAATATCTCTGAAAGTACACTAAAGTAAGAAAAGAACTCCGAGGAAAGAAAAGAAAAAAAAGAAAGAAAATTTAAAAAGATTGCAATTGTTATAAAAAATTATATTATATTATTGTATTTTTTAAATTGTAAACAAATATTTTCAAATAATTTGATCGTTTAAAACTAGATTAAGTTGAAGCAAGTAAATAGTAACAATCTGAAAAATTCTGAAAAAATTGTATTTAATAAATATAAACAAAATTAAAATACACGAGTCTTAACTAGGTACTCCAATGTTCTTGGAAAAAAAAATTATTTAACTTTAATATTATCTCAATGTGCATTAACAGTAATGTAAATAGATACAAATGAATTTTTCATTTCTATAAAATTTTAAAAATTTCTCAATTTAAAATAGATTTTTCCATTTTTATATAATTTGTCATGGTGCATCTTAATTTCTTGTATCGACTAAAATATACTTTTGAAATTAAAGTTATCTTATTTGATTTTGTAGGTGTTACTTTACTAAATTGTATAATGGTCTTCAGTAAAACAAATATATACTTACAACTTTGCCTATTGTTATTATGGAATGAATATATGAATATATATACATTTATTTATTTATTTATCTATGTATTATAATTTACATTTATAAAAACAAATTATTGATATGTTAATTGCATTCTAGGATTGCTGATGGGTTAAAAAATACCTCTACTTCCTCTTTATGTCACTAGCCAAAAATTTTACAAATAATGTATCAACGTGCTTGACAGTTCGGTTTCCACCAATCTTTTAATGATAATTATCCATGTATCAAATACATATGTTTTACAACTTGTTAACTTGTAACATTACATCTAACTTTACAACTTTACAAATTGTTTCACAACAAATGTGTTTTCAATTAGTTATACCCTCTTTTTTACGACATATTTTTCATCGTTGCATCTTGTCAGTGTAATAATACAACTTTTCTACATTTAGAATATTTTAAGATGTGTTATCTTAATCTCTATTTTTAACAGTGATCTAACGGCGTTGAATGGTATACAACCAATAGGTCCTTAATCCTATTGTAATTCGGTCGCATCATTCAAGTTCATGCGGTTGTCATGTATTAAGTTATATAGAGTCATACAACTTGTGCTTAGCGAAAGGTAGAAATTTTGTTTCTACTACTATATTATGTTAAAAAATTTATAAATTATAAAAACTATTTCAATCATTTAAGAAATTTCAACTTATTCATTATCTAATATTTCTGCCTTTTCCTTACTGCTTTCCCTTTGATACCAAATACTTTAGACCTAGTTGTGTTACAATTTTATTTAACATTCAAATGAATGATATTAAATATATAACTAATATAAATAAACTAATAAAAATACATAACTATTATTATATTAACATATAGATGAGGAATAATAAAGAGAAGATTATTTAAATAAAAGTATAGTTGAGTTCCGGATTAATCCACTAGACTGTACTGTTAAGCTGCACTGTTTACTTGTACTGATATGAAACAAGACAGCACGGAACACAAACTTTCATAAGATATCTATATAACAAATTATTAAAAAGTGTACAATATTATCGAAATTTTTATTTGCAGTAACAAAAAATATATTATATTTGGAACAATTTGTAAGAATAACTGAGTAGAAAACGGAATTAAAAATTTACTGATTTGAATAAAGTAAAATTTAGCATTAGTTTCATAATTAATTGTTAATCATTATGTATCATTAATTAAAGAAATAAATTTTATTTCTATATTCAGAAATATGTATACAAATATATTTATATATTTCATATATTATTTTATTATATTATTTTATTTCTATTTAATTCTAAAAATATGAAATCATTTTTTATGAATGTTTTCACGAAAAGATAAAAATACATAATTTATTATTACTAAATTTTATACCAAGGTTTATGGTGTAGAAAATAATAAAATAATAAAATAATTTAAAAAATTTAAATAATAATTTAAAATAATGTTTATGGTGTTTATTTTATATTGATTTTTTGCTCTACATTTGATGCTTATTAGTTTTATTATACAAGAATTTTACTATTATATATTTTATTGGATATAAAACATTCATATTTAAAAACATAATATTGTTATATAATTATCATTACGATTATTATAACTAGTTTCCATAAATAAAAGTTTACAGAGAGATATTACTTCTTTTCCTAATAAAATATTCTTAAAATTAAAGTTTTCACATTTGTTTAATTAACCATAAAAAAACATTATATAGTGCTGCAATAAATTAAATACATAGGGTGGATGGAAAAATTTGGTATGTAGTATAAATACTAAATGTACTACTATTAAATGTACTATACATTTTCATAGTTCAATAATTTACGACAATCTTAGAAGCAATTACTTCAGATCATAAAACTCCCGACGGTGGTAAGGGGGAAAGGCAGATAGTGGAAGGAGAGAGATAGCAAATTGGAAGGAAATGAAATCGAAGAAGTCGATTGTAAAACTATAAAATGTCTTTATTGATGATCATATGCAGAATATAATATTAAAATTTAGTTGTATTTATGTTGAATTAAAAAGTTATTATGCTATCTCGACGCTAATTTGTAAACTAAAACTGTTTTGATACTAATTATAAATTAAATGCTTGAAGGGAAAATTGTGGCCTGATGATTTAATTAAATGAACGAACTGTTTTCCTGTTATTTCGGCGAAGTATATGCTACCGCTCTCGGGTGTAAGTTGAAAGCCACGTTGTCTGTCTGCTTGAATTCATACGCTGGTACGCATAAGGGTGAGAAGGTATCGGCTGCTTGGAACTGCGATGGTCAATTGTAAGCTGATCGCCGGGCCATGAGTCTACTTGTTGTTACCCAAGTAGATGTAGTTAATTGAACTAATATAAAACTTCAATTGGATATATCGCTGCTCATAGCGCTTCCCAGATATGTACATCTTGTGAATATCTAGATGACTAACTAATGAAGTAATTGAGGTAATAGACTGTAAAAACTATTTGTAACAGCTCGTGCAGTCTAATTTTTCTGATATCACCTTGCGTTCCTGGGGGTTTCGGAAGTGGGAAGATATGAAGATTGGTTCAGAGTCAATTATCATACTGTGATTTGTGCACTGATATGATCTGGAATGGACTCTGGGCAGGGCCTCGTAAGACAATGGACGATTGTCTTACTGTCAAATGGTAACAGCCACGCAATAGAGTATAAATCTTGCTTATTTTAATCGTGAGAGCAGCGCGAGTTAACCACAAGGGGGTAGGGTAGTCAGTATTTTTGCTGTTCCTAGAATCTTTATAGTGATGTTGATTTTACATTGTCTTTATTACTTTTACTAAAATCCTTTTTTACATACGATTTTACTAAAAAAAAATAGGGACACTCGAAACTCTAGTCCTAGGTGAAAATTGTAAACAACGGTCGACACCCGAAGATTATCCAAGAAGGCAAAGGAATTTTCGAATTTTCGAAAAAATAAAGTATTATTGAGAGACAATTGAGGTTCCCGCAGAATCTCGAACGGACTCAATTATAAAATGTCCAAATAGAAAAAAACAAAATGATTCCTAGTTTATTGACAACCAGCCCGCCACAAAAATTATAAAATGAGAATGTGTGTGTACGAATATATTGATTCGTCTACTACGAATTATCGCGGGAACCTTTGCATCTATTATATAGTAGCACAGAATTGTTATGACGTATATTCTTGACAAACAATTTAAAGGAAGTGTGGAATTCAAAATGTCAATTAATTATCCTTACATAATATTGTGCACTAATAACCTCTCAAATAAAGTTTTATATATAATTTCAAATAATTTTCATAAAATTTCCCAGAAAATATATGGATATTTCAGAAAAATATGTATATACATGTAGATCTTTATTTATACTAAAATTACAAATGACGTAATGGAATGCAAATGCGAAATATATATATAGAAAAACTATTGGGTTCAGAAAAAAAATTAAAATGATATATAATTTAGTGATTAATAAATTCATTTAAAAAAAATGTATATATAGATATTTAAAAAATATAATAATTATATTTACATTAAATGTATATATTATGACAAAATAATGATAACCATGTATAAGGTACCTGTTAAATCTAAAAAATTAGTCAAAGCAGTAATATGCGAAAAAATTTACAATAAAAAGCTATTACATACATATAAGACAAACTAATGATATATAAGAATGAAGAAACTGTTTAATTAATTTTGCTGATCTTTGTCATTTGAGAAAAATAAAAAATATATTTATTAGGTACGCACTTAAAGAAACATTAAATATCATCATTATTATAAATTTATTATAAATATGCTATAAATATATCAACGTTCAGTCAGTTTTCGTGAATAATTATAAATAAAAAAATAGTGCATATACGTTAAAAAACGATAATTTAGTTCTTTTTTTCGATTTTAAACATTTTTAACAGGATATTTTTATGTAAATCCATATAAAATGTATGTTATTCATATTCTTGATGTGTATATTTCTAATTAGTAGTTACAAAGTGTATGTAATAGAAAACTAATTATCGATTGTGATAATATTTTTAAATATAATTTTGACAATCTAAGTACTGACTAATTGATTTAATAAGTATCATAACTATTTAATCATTTATATATAAACAAGTTTTAAAATAACATTTATATAGTTCAGAAGAACAACAAAATACTACTTCAAAATTGAAATATGGACATTAAATTAAAAAAATTATAATCATTTGTACAATAAATATCTTTTATGAATATTATTTTTAAATATTTATTTTTCCGTATACAATATATAATTAATCATGTATAATTTTGTAATATAAATATATAGTGTAAAATGTATAGTAGAATGAATTGTTATTTATTTTGAGCTATTAATTCTGAACGTACATACTAGATATAGATATACAAGAAGACTCGAGATAAGATAAATGACTGGAGAGTGTGGATTCCTAGTATCACTATACATTATACCGTAATTAGAGATGATAAACAACAATAAAAAATTGTATAACTAATTCCATGATATTACCTAAATATTGTGATTTTTACTAATAAAATGAGTATTATGTAGAGTAGTATTATATTAGAGATAATTGAAAATAATAATAAAAATGTTGTCACTTTGATTTTTAATATAAGTTTATTAGAACTATAACTATTATAAGTGTAAAGTTTGAGTGGTAATACATGCAATTATAAAATGAGAGTATATAATGAATAAATTGTTTAACTTTGATATCGAGAATTATTATTGATTAAGACCAAATATTCACACGTAAAGGAACAATTTTATAAATATTTATATTGTTATTTAGAGAACGTACGTTGTTACAATATTATGAAAGTATTATTCTATTTAAATATGACAAAAGAAATTTTTCAATTTATTAATATTATATTCTTTAAAAAAAATAAATACCTTTTCATTCTTATTGTTTGTTCATTTATAAGTTTTCCTACGTTTAATTCATTTTTTATTAATTCAGTCATTTTTCTTGATTCATTCAAATTTTGTTATGAAAATGTAATAATTACCGTAGAAGAAATTTTAATTTATACTTAAAAGACAACAAACATTGTAATTAACTCACAAAAATTATTTTAATCTTTTTCTTAAAATAGTTAATGATAGTAAATATTGCAATGATATATTTTTTATGTTACAGAGGCTTTTGTCATACATATCTTTCATTTTTCATCTTCAGTGTAAATAGGTTTACTTTATGGCAGGATCCGTAAGATTCCCGTTTTTTAAATTTGGTTTTAAATCTTCTCAATTAAATATATGGTACATATATTCAAATTAATACTTTATAAATTTACTAATTTTATATTATATATTTATTTCAGACAAATTATCGAATACAATCAATTATTTCGATTTATATACGTATTTCAAATACTGTAAGAAATATATTAAGCCCTAGAATTAGCAGTGGTGTAAAACCATATTAGACAGAAAATCCAAATCCCTCTATACTCTCAGAGGAATAATCACTATTAGTTCCTGTCTAATTTCTCCTTTCTAGCAAACTTGATGACATAGCGATAGCATAAGGGTAGATTGGTGACTACTTTTCCCATGTTGACCAAGAGACAGTATAATCAATACATTTTCGGCCAATGCAAAAGTAATATATTTCTAAATCAGCTTCAATATATGTACACTCGTGTACTATAAACTAATTTTCTCTAAAATTGTTAAATAGATCATATTCGATTAGAATATTGGTGATATTTCATTGATAGCTTAGATCGTAAAGCTTCTCCAATAAATTAATGTATTGACAAGTTATAATTAAGAATTTAAATGTAAATTTTTTGTAGCATTTTTTTTTTAAATACGTAGTTATAAATAAACTTAAATTAATTAAAAAACGAAAATTATAAAAATATTTTTAAAAACAATAATAATTTTATAAAAAAATAGTATAAATGCTTCATTTAATAATGATACATGTGTCATAAATTTTTTAATTTAAATGTTTTAATTAAATAAAATGTCCTAAAAATTTTTTATCAACGATTAGATTTAAAATATAAAAATATATAAAAGAGCGAGTATGTATTGGAAAATGTTTTGTTTGTATATCTGTTAGAGAGCATAAAAATTTTTCTTTTCGATTTAATGTATACAAGACTCCTTTGTCGACATAGTTTATTCTTTCTTTTATAAAGAGCATTATAGTCTACTCATATAGTTATTCACTTTAAGTTTTAACTTCGAATAATAAGTTTCTCACTTATCCTTCTACCCATTGCTCTATATCTATTCTGTTTCAGAATATTTTTTCTTCTTTTCAAAATAATGCCACATTAAATATCTTTAGTAAATATACATATATATTATTTGAATAATTTAACATTATAATTCTAATATATATGTGTATGGATGTGTATTGATATCTGTTTTTTTACTACAGTATCCTGTACAGTATCCCCATGTGCTTATTCGAGTACATTATTGAAATTTCTGCTATTATTTACATCTCTTTTTTAGATCTTTTTTTTCATTTTAATTCTTTATATATATATATATTTAAAATAATTAAAAAAAAAAACTTTTATTAAATCAGAAACTTGTTCTAAAATACTATATGTTATATGTAACTAAACAAAAAATAATTTATTAAAAATAAATAATCAAATTAGCACGTTCATTGAAATGAAATTCTTAGTTAGAATTTTCTTATTTTTAAGAATTATGTATTTAATCAATTCAATAAAATATCTCTCACAATTCTATTTACCATGTTTTAATCTTCTATTGTTTAAGACATAAATAATTTGTAATAAAAAATTTAATTTTTATTAGTTTATATCTACTTAACGTAATTTTATATAATAAGTTGAACTAATACAACAAAGAAATATTTAAATAAAAGTAAGTATGCAAAATTATATAAATTTCTTTAGAAAGTGATTACAAATTTTATTAAAATTTTTTTTGTTATTTTTTTTTGTTATATATAATTTATAAAAATTATATACATTTAATTGAGTAAATGATTTTAATAAAAATTTTATTTAATTACTTTATTATATGGTATTATTACTTTATTATATGTAAAGAATGTGCACTTTTTAAATTAAATTTATATTATAGTTTTGATACTGTACAATTTTACAACATATTTAATCATTCGCTTTTAACACTAATTTTATTAAAACTGTAAAATTTAATTTATTCATCTATTATTAAGATTTAACGTTAAAATATTTATTAATATAAATAATTGAATATCTATAATACCTTTGCACAGTAAAACAATATAAAATAATCTCTTTAATGATGATGTTGATGTTGATAATAGTAATGATAATAAAAATGGTGCATTAATATAAAAATAGATTACTTATTAATTAGATAATTAACAAAATAGTTGACATTACAATATAATTTGTTAGCAAATATTATAGAAGATGCCATTTATTACATTGAACATGGAGAATGTTTAATGAAAAATAATGGTAAATATTTTCTATTTCTAATAACGTTAATAAATTTAATGAATATTCATTCAATTGCCATTTCAAATTTAATAATTTTGAATAAAGTTATTTCTTATTTTAATAATGATATAATCCAAATTATGTATTAATAAGTTTCTAAAATATTAAATTGAAAATAACATAATTTTGACTAAATTTCTATCATTTAACTCAAATTTACCCTATTATGTAATCATCTGTAATTATTAATATTAATATTAATAGCACTAAAAATTAGTGTTAAAAGCGGATGGTTCAAGTTGTTGTAAAATTGTATAGTGTCAAAACCATAATATAAATTTAATTTAAAAAGTGTACATTCTTTATATACAATAAAGTAATTGAATAAAATTTTTATTCAATTCGTGTACTCAATTAAATATATATTTTTTTATAAATTATATATAATAACATATTAGTAGCAGTAGTAATAGTAATAGTAGTTATAGAAGTAGAATGTAAAAAAGTAAAATATAGATCATATAAATAATAAATTATTTGTAAAATTTAATTTAATTTGCAGTAAAATTTAATAATCTTAATTTTTTAAAATATTTTACTTTCATAAAATATATTATTAATTATTATTTTCATTAATAATTCAGGAAGTGAAATAATCCATTTAAGTCAGGCGACAAGCTGTTAACATACAAGGTTACATTTATATAATCAGTAGAGAAAAGCATCAATTATTCTTAATTTAAACAGCTAAATGATTTGTTATTATTGTATTTAATTTATAATGATATAATAATATAATAATTTAGAACATTTAATTTTAATTTAATAATAAGGTATTAAGGCATAACCATTCTTTTGCATTTTTAAATCAAAGTTTGTGCTATAAATAACCATAAAAAATTAATAATTAAATAATTAATTCATAAATTTTATAAACATAAATAATGAATATAGTTGTAAAATATTTTTTTTTAATTTTGTTTGGGAATTAACACGAACCATTACCCGTGTTACATTAATTTTACTAACTGAGCCCTTTTTGTTTCTTGGTGACTGAAAGTTTGCTTATTAAATAATAAGCACACTAAATAAATAAATGTTGAAAGATTACAGAATATAAAGTTGAATGTTGAATGTTTACAAATGAGCAAATATATAGTGATGCGTTATATAAGTTATATAAATATATAAATATATAAATATATAAGTTATATAAATGAAATATTACAAAATATATATTAGAGGTTTGTCCTGGATTGTTATTCCGTAGTAAGTTAAATAGGATGGTGATTGAAGTTTAAGGAAGTATAGGTGTAGTTTAGATTAGGTGAATCAAGTTACGGTATCCACTAAACCAGTGTCGGCTGTTAATGAATTAAACTCCGTATAAATTGCTGCAGGTCCTGTCTAGTGGGTCAATTGCCTTGCACTTTTCGTTGGATGCACTTTTCCCTGGAGACTGATGGTAGTTTCAGTTGTTTCGAGGTATCTTATGGTTGTTAGTATTATCGAAGTTAAGAGACGATAAACAGATTATAAATAACTGCCGTAACTTGACAATATATAACGGATAATGAACAATATATAATAAATATCGGATTATAATTAACTGATCACAATAGTAGAACTAGCACGCTGAGTACACTGCCAATGGCTTTTTATACTCGTACAAATCCCGATTTTCAAGTAAGTGTCTTTTGGGTTTGAATCGTCTAATGTAGTCATTTTTCAAATTACTCACTGCTTGCTATTGCATTGTAGATGTAAACTTTAATGCTTACATATTTTCTTGGAAAAGTATAACGGTTATTTAAAAACAATGAGTTTTCTGCTAAGAGCTTTGTGATTCTACGGAGAAGCTCGCGATTCTATGAAAAGCTTTGAGAGATTGTTGACGTAATCTCGAGCATGTATACATACTCAATGAAACATACGTATGCAATTGTGTAAATTATTAAATTATTTTATTTTTCAATAGCTAATCAATTGTAATATTTATTTAATATCAATATATGTTTGCATGTAAAGAAACAGTAAAAAACATTAAACTACGTATTCAAATATAGTAAAATAAAATATAATTTGTTAAAATAAATTTTGTTTAATTAATTTATCGATATGAATGAAAAATATTTCATAAAATCCTTCGCGTAGTATATACAATTACAAATAAAAATTATAAAATTTTCTTTCAAATATTAAAAAGTTTACATTTAATTATCTATTTAGATAAATTAAAGTTGATAAGGAAAACTAGAAAAGAACAAAAGCTGGAACAAAATGAAAAAATTCAAAGACAAATAAAAAAACATAACAAAACAAAAAGAGTGTAAAAGAGACGTAACAGCAGCCTATTTGTTTCATTATGAAAAAATAGCTGTATAGATAAAAACACACTATCTCGTTTGAATGCGTATGAAAATCTGTGTGTGTGTGTGTGTGTGTGTGTGTGTGTGTGTGTGTGTGTGTGTGTGTGTGCAGCTGCGTATGCGTGTGACGCAAAATCCGATGTGTGCTAATCTTTTTAGATCTTTTTGAAATTTTTCTTTCATTCAAGGTTTGATGTAAACAAACATCATTATAATTATATGCAATATCGTGTATACCTTGAACAACTATCACCCCAAAAAAAGAAATACATATTTATAAAGAAATGTGATAACATTTTTTGAAAATTATTTTCATACTTAAAATACAATTTCAGAGACATCGAAGAAAATATAGTATTCTACTACTATAAAAGGTGATAATGTAGATTTTAATTATTTTATAATATATTGCTATGAAGAAATTTGAAGTAATATCAGTATAAAGTCCTTGTAACTTTTGCTTTATTCCATTTGTAGCGAAACCAGTAATATGCAGTACTTACCGACATGACAGCGTTCGAGAAAAAACAAAGGATTTAAACAGACATTTTTTACAAATGTCTTTATACATAATTATTAATAAATCGATTAATTTTAATTAATATAAGCATTAATAATCAAAATACTCGAAATTATTTAAGATTCGATAATATTATAGAATTTGTATGTATTGAACTTATATTTTATTTAATAATAAAAGCTTATAAAATTTACTTGAAAAAATTTTTAATTCATTTGCTACAAGAGCAATTTTTAAAAAATACGTGTATAATATAATCGATGCAGTATTTTAAGAAAAGATAATATACCATAAATAAAATATTGTGAGTAAAATGAACTAAATTACAAATCATAAAAAAATAATATACTATTTGTTGGTAATATTTTACAAATAATACACAAAATAAATTATTACAATTGATGCATGTTCAATTGATTTTAAAATAGTAAGTTTTTATTAAAAAATTTATAATTAATTTGCATTAAAATGCCTTTTTAGTACTCGATTTAATATGACAGTGATAAACGATTATATTGCCACATGGCAATTAAGTAAAAAACAATTACATGAGAAATAGTAACCTATATATATATGTATCGAAACCCACTGACGCCATTAATAAGTATATGACAAAGCTCAAAATCCAAGTAGTTACAATATACTGTCGATCCTGAATACCGATTGCAAAACAGAAAAAGCATCTAAGTAGACTGCAGTGTTAACGCCATCGCTGACACGTGGTTATTTTTATAGACACTAAGTACACTGCAGCAAAAAAAAAAAAACAGAGCTAAGATCGCCCAATCTGTATGCTGCATAATTCCCATAGTTGATGCAAAATGTAACTTTATGTAGCATTGATAAAAGAACAACGTACATTTACCTTATAAAAGAGTTAACACTCGATCAGCAGTGACTGTTTGGTAGTCAATCAACTATTTAAGTGTTTATAGTATATAGTATGATTTATAATGCATTAATGAATGTGCTTATTTACTTTTAACTGATATATAATTATTAATAAGTTTACTAATATATCTACAATATATTCAACTTAATTTGATTTAATATAATATAATTTTATTTCCATAATTGAATACTTTTAATGACTATGAATAAAAATGATGTCAAAAATTTAATATTCAATATTTGAAAAAAATCAATAACTCTTGGTAATAAAAATAATTATAAATATATATTAAAATAATAACTCAAAATATTGATAATAAATAAAAAATACTATATTATAAACTATCTTATGTTAAGATATAAAAAAAAAATCTTAAAATTTAAGTTCAATATATATAAATATTTGTGTCTATATACTAAGTAAATGTAACAAACGATAAATAGTAATTTATTGTTATAGCATAATTTAATTGATTAACTACCAAAGAGTCACCGCTGATCGAGTGTTAACTCTTTTAATACTTTTCCTTTTCTTGAATGTTTAATTTATCTACTTTGTCTTAAAAACTTTACTTCGAAATCTAATGTTTAGACAGTACAGTAAAAAAATTTAATATTATAATAAAATATATAATATAATAAATTACATACAATTACATAAAATTTAATAATGTAATTTTATGTTACTAGCTGTTTCTGACAGATTCTTTATTATCAACAGGTATATTTTTCTTATTGCATATGTAATCTATCCGTATACGTAATGCATCCATACTATGTATGTTTTTAAAAATTTTATCAAAATATTTTATTGCAATAAAAATAATTTTTTATAGGAATATTCATACAAACATTTAATGAATATATCTTTTTTAAATTATACAATTTTATATTATATATATATATATATATAACGAAGTCGTACTTATAATTGCATATGATGAAAGTTTACAATATAATATCCCATTTTTAAATAATATAACAAATACGTTAGAAAATAATTTAATTTTAAATGATTAATAATATAATATATTTATATAGTCTACTGAAATGTTATTTTTTGTATTTTATTTTAAACTTTATTTTTTATATTATTTTTTTAACTTTTAAGCCTATGTTAAGCAATAAAAGTATTTATTTTTTAATAAAATAATTATTTATTATATATCATATATGACTTCACTGTCAAAAAAATATAGTTCATTCTATTATATATATACTTACATTTACATTTGTATAAATTCCATAAGAATTCGTTTACATTTTGACAACTAAATATTACATTTCTTCATTTCAGCGTGTGAATGCCACACTATTGGAGCCTCAGGAAAAACTTGTAATCAAAGCACAGGGCAATGCCCATGTAAGGATGGTGTCACAGGAATAACATGTAATCGCTGTGCAAAAGGATACCAGCAAAGTAGATCAAAAATTGCCCCTTGTATCAGTAAGTTATAAGAAATTATTTATTAATATTTATTTATTAATAAAAATGTTATAATCAGATTTAAAATAAAATTAAGTAACCAAGTACCGTTTATAGGAAATACAATCTTTTATCAAATATTTATTTGATTATTAATTATACCGAAAAGAAAATATCTACCTTTTCTATGAGATACTACTAGTCATTCATTATTAAATTATTACATCTCAAATACACATTACATCTCAAATAATAAAATTATGACTGAAATGTATATCTTTTCTCTTATAACCAACAAAAAATTAATAAAAATTTTAAAAATAGTATAATGAACATTCAATTGTACAATACAGACTCAATCTAAAAAGTTTACCGTGTATAACGAATATTATTAATTTGAAAATTAATAATGGATATTCTAGAGTTAAATGATTTTGAAATATTTATTTAAATTATATGAAAAGAAAACTGCTAAATAAATCATTCAACAAAATACACTTATTAAAAATAAGTTTCGAAATAATATCATAAATTAACTAATTGCTTTAAATTAATACTTCAATATTAAACTATTAATATAATTGATCATTATAATAAACATTATAATAAACATCAATATCATTATTATAATATAATTCTGATAGATTCGCGTAAAAATTTAGTAGTCTTAAAAATATTATGAAAATTAATTATATTTTATGTAATATTACACAGTAATCATTGAAAATATTCGTATTTACAATGCCACATACTAGATAAAATGTCAAATATAAATATTTATATTATCAGTAAATTCTATCAAGTGAAAATTAATCGATTTTTTGTTTAATTACGTATTAATGTGCCTTGGCGTAAATGTGAGAACGATAGTCTATGTAAAGTAAATTAAAAAAGCACTGACCTTGCATATACATACTCAAAAAACCAAGTAAAACGTCAGTAAAGACCTAAAAGAATAAAAATGAATGTTGAGATCAAAGTGCGTAATTTTGTCAATTAATAACAATTTGTTCTCTTGAATATTTCCTTTTATTGAAATTTTTCTTCCACTAAGCTTTTCATTTGTTTATTCTCTTCTTATTCTTCTCTTATTAACATATCTTACTAAGTAATGTACTTCGTATTTTAGAAATCCCAAGAGTTATTCAAACTCAGGGGATTGCTGGCATGGATAGTAGCGAACACGACGAAGATAAGGATGATGATCGATACGAGAATCGAAATGGTAAGCATTTGATTGTTTTTATTTCTTATATTATCAATTAATTATATTAAAATTAAATTTTTAAACGATTATTCATGAATATTTTCAGCGTAAGAGGAAAGATAATTTTGTTAATGTCATAAATAAATATCATATGAATTTTCAATTTATTTTCAAACAATATATAACAAAAGCGAAATACATAAATTAATTTGTTTCGAATTATTATATAAGTAATAGAATTACATATATATACTAATTGTTAAAAACTTTTTATTTTGGTTTCTGTCGTCATATATTTAAATTTAATAATTATGTGCTATTGCTTTGAATTGTTGGCATAATTCTCAATACAAATGTTTATTACTTAAAATAGATATTTAAATCTAATATTATATTTTATTCTATAAATTTAATTTATTATGAATGTTCAGAAAACAAATTACTATTTTGGATAAAATAAAACAGCTATTTTATATGTAGTTTTATGTATTTATTTTATGTATGATATGTGAAGTTGTAGTATAACACAACAATTAAGTTTCTCTAACTTAAATATAGCTCAATACTCTATTTATAATTATAGTCTAATATACCCAATTTTAAGTTTTTTATATCGTCATTTTTAATAATGAAAAATAAAATTTATTTATTATTTTGGATTCAATAAATTTTTTATAATTTAACGAAATTATAATTTGGTTCAATAGTTAGAATTTTTTAATTAAAATAACAAATAATATGAAAAGTTACAGGATTAAAAAATAACCACGTGAATAACTAATATAATTTTTATTTTATTTCATGATTGACAAATATACATATTTGTATTTTAAAATAATATGAAATGGAAAATGGAAAAAGAATACTTTTATGTATATGTAAAATATAAAGTTAAAAACGATTAAAAATTTAATTTCTTAAATATATATTTAAAAAATTCCATTTAATCATCGAATTGTATTTAAATTAGTTTTTTAATTGAATTTACTAAAATAATATTATATTTTTTACAAACGTGTTGAACGATTAAGTTATTTAATAGTTATAATAATTGAATTTTTGAAACAATAATTTATTAACATCAAATTAGGAAAAATACAAAGAAATTATAGTTAATAATTAATTTTTAAATATTTTATTCTTATGCTTTTTAACAGATATAATACATTTGCGAACGTATGCATCGGATCTTGGGTTCTTGCTAGTATTATATTTAGTTTTATATATATTTTTATATTATATTATATTTAGTATTATATTTAGCAAATCATTTAACCCCATTTTTCATTATATATATATTTTTTAAATTAATTATGAGAAGTTTAAACTTTTATATTTTGGAAAATAAATATTAATTTAAAAATTGATTAGAATTTAAAATTTGGCTGTAAATATTTGAATTTGATATGAATATGCTATTATTTGGTTGTTTCTATAAATTTGATTTAATTTATAAATATTATTAGAAATATGTGTTGATTTTATTCGATTATTAATGTTAGATGAAAATTTTTTAATTCAGTAATTAAAAAAATTACTTTTGTATATATATATTGGTTTCAAAATTTATAATATATAATTATTTACAAATTTCTATTATATTTTCCTGATTTATATATTTTCTGATTTTCCTGATACATATTTTCCTGATAATTTCATAATTTACATGACATTACTAGTATGATATTTTATTTTATTAATTAAAATAAATAAAATATTGTATTAAAATTACAATATTATTTAATAGTTATAATATATAAAGTATAAAATATATACACATATGCTCACGCTCACATATATAATTTTAATGATGTTTTGATGATTATGAATTAAATTCCTCACAATTATAATAAATAAATAAGTTACATATATACATGTTTGTTGGTTAGTTAAAACAAATACATAAATATTATATAAATTAAAATACATATTATAAGATCAAGTTGGATGAATAGGATTATTAAGAAAGATAAAATATAATTAACGTTTTCGAATAACGAGTTCATTCAATGGCAATAAGAAATAGAGAGTGAAATATGAGAGATGAAAGAGAAAATCTAGAAATTAGAAGAAATTAAAGAATATAACTTAAAATAATTTAATTTATAATATTAATTATAAAATATATGAAATATTATCGATAATTCAATTGTCAAAAATAAACTTAATTTACGCTATAAATATTTTAAGATAACAATAAAGAAAATATTTTGATAAAATTATTTTAAAGATATTTAAAATTGGAAAAAGACATTATTTAATGATAAATTATTTAAAAAATAATTTAATTGGTAATCAATTTAGTAATATATTTGATTAATATATAATATTATATAAATTGTATAAGATAAACTAATTAAAAAGATAGTGTTTATAATAGTTTACAAGAGCACGGAAGAATCAGCCCATTCAAAAAGTGTAAATTAAATGTACGTAGTAAAGCTACAACCGTAAAAAATGAAAGGTTAAGTTATTTTACTACTTTTTGAAAACAAGTAGGCAATTATGATGTGAAACTAGGTATACACCTGACTCGACTCCAATCATGATTGTAGCGCATATATAAGTTCCAATTTACTTACACTCTTGACTTCTTATCCTGAACATGTATTATTATTATTATACAAGTAGTTTAACAAAACTTACTTTCAAATTATATATTTTTTTGTTATCAGTCGTTGTGTTCTTGAAGATAGACAAATTTTTCAGAGAATACTTGATTGTGCTGCTACGACAAGAAACAGTTTTTGTTTGTGCTTTAATTGGCTATAACGAAGAACCATTTATTAATGAAAAATTTTTCATTCCACTGTATATTTATATTAATAATTCCACTGTATAATTATTATAATTAATAACTCCACTGTATATTTTTAACGATAGCTTTAATTTTTTATTTATATTAATCGAACTTCAAATTTTCAAACTTCACATTTGTTTGGGAATTAACCTGAATGCGAACTCTCCCGATAATGGTGTAGGGGGGGGGAGGCAGAGAGTGGAAGACGAGAGATAGTAGGGTAGAAAAAAATGAAGTCGAAGAAGTCGTGTGTAATACTATAAAACGGTCTTTATTGAAAATGTATTGGAAATATAATACTATTGTTGTCTTGAATGATGCGCATCCGCATAACCGTAATATTCGTGAGTATATTGAATATCGCGGAGCTTGGAATAATTGCATTAATTATGCGATTCAAAAGGGTGTTACCTACCAGTTGTTGACTCTACTTGCTGAATTCAATGCTGAAGCAAGTGCCGAGTAAATTTACCGTACAATTAATTAATTGAATGTCAACAGCCGCTTCGAGTCACACTGGTCTTCGTTTACTTACTCTTTATCTTTTATGCAGATTGCGAATGAAATGTCGCGTTCAGTTGTAGATTGAATGCCGGCAGCTGCTTTACGTATTTCTATATTGTCTTGTTAGTACCGATATCCATTAAACTATGTAGACCTTTTTATCAGCGTTTATCACATATTTTTGAGAAAACTCTTTTTTATTATTGCTTGTATTAGCTGATCTGGAGACTTTAGATATTACTGAGACTTTTAGAAGATTCGCGAGTGCAGTCTAATTTAATGTCTTCATCCCGTTCCATGTGAGGCGATGATCTTCTTGAACTCCAACCTGAGTGGGGAATTGCGCTGATTGGATGACAGCTGATTATTATATTGTCATGATGCTCTTGACAATTAGTGTCAACCCTTGAACGGAAGTGGAAGCGAAGTAGTTGTAGCTACTAGTTGTAGCGCTTGGAAGCATCGTGCCACGGCTTGCGCTGTTGCACTAACGTTTTGAAGCGTGGCTTATTTGTTTTCAACTTTTAATCGATGTGTCATGAAAATAGCATGAGATCTGGCAACTATGTTAGAGTTCCTGGATATGTTTGTCTGTTGGTTTTCTAGTTTCATATTGCAAGACACATGATGGTCACATTGGTCATAATGGAAACTTTGAGGAGCAGTCCAAGTAAACAAGGGCGTTAAAAGGTCATTATCAAGAAAAAAGGATACCTCGATGAATTTTCTAGTGGTATTCGTAGGCTCTTGGGGAACATCTGGAAATTATAAACATATAAGATATTCTAAAGAATTTTAAAACAATGAAGTATGCAGAGATGATAGAAAATCTAACGGAATCTCGAACATTCCGCCCGCCATCAGCAACGTGTTGATGATTATTCGTGCTGTACTGGAATGGGAGTTTTGAAATTGGCCTCTTCGGGATGATAGTAATATTTTTATTGTGACAACTCTGGAAAGAATCTCCTTTCCAGTGTATCAGTGTATCAAGAATGGTGTAGAGCGGTGACACGAGCAAGAGACCATTTACATGGTTTGGACCGCTCGTTTGTTAAAAAAATTAATTACCAACCTTGATGCCGTTGCATTTATTATGCCTCATTTTAAAATTGCCTCGATTTGCAATAAAAGAGTCGTAAATTCCTTCATCATCAGTAACATGTCATTTATCGTGCATTTCAAATGATATTTTAACGATTTAACTACCGCTTCCCATTTTCCTCCAATGTATGACGGTGCCAGTGGATTGACTTGCTAGTTAATACCTTGTTGTAAAAATATTCTATTCATCTGCTCATGCTCTTGAAGACTTTGGAAAAAGTTTTTTCAAAGCTGTATCTGTTGGCAGCCTACGCGCAAGGATAAATGCCTCAGATGAATAGCAGCTAACTACTTATAGATGTATTGCTGAGGATGTGAAATACATAAAAACACATATCCAGCACTTCAGCTTTTTTGCTCCACGCGCTCTACATGTTTACTATAAAACAGGACCTGCATAGTCTATTCTTGTGTCCGAATAGTGTGACTCGTGACTTGACAGGAGCTCGTCCGCCAATTATCCAAAATTGCTGTCGAATATGTGTTAAAGTAATTTGTATACCTGTATGTTTCAGCAATTATAAGTGTTGTTAAATGATAATATCGGATTAATTCAGGATTAATGGGTGTTTACTTTCTGGAGATAATGTGGCCTATTCGAGTCGTCCTGCAAATCGTATAACTCCTTGATAACATCTATGTCTAACATCTATGTATACAATCAACCAACTCATTGATTGGTTGGCAATTATTTATTTCCTTGTAGTCTCTCTATGTAATTAATACAAAATACAGTAATTCTAAAAAGTTTAATATCAAAATATCTTTCTATCAGATACTATTGATATTCGGGTTCCAGACTAGCTCCTTTCATGCTTTCTTTATCCTTTGTTTTTGGTTGTACTAACCAGCGTTTTTTTATTATGTATCCATGGTAGAGCATGCCACTATATTTTGTTATTCCTTAATTGTTTGCCACAAATGCCTCGTGTCGTAGTAAGTTGGGTTTGAAGAACCAGCGATATGTAGCCATTGTGCTTCCGGACGAGGCTTTGAATTTAACTGACCCAGTTTCTTACATAATCATTTCGTCGGAATGAAGGAGACCTTATCAATTTCAAGGACAATTTGGAGACCGTCCATATGTAAGTTCTATTTATGCTGGTTTTCAATGTGGCATGGATATACTTCGTTAGTTGTTAAAAAAGTGGAGCTGCAGTTAACTTCAATTCTGATACCGTTAAAATCTACACTGGAACAACCTTAGTCTTCGATCGTAATATTGAAAGTCTTGATTCGTCATCGTGCTGGACAGCTATGTATCTTGGTGAGGTTTTAGCTACTTTTGATGCATTAAAAAATCCATATAAGTCCACAACTGGATTACCTCATGTGTTTAGCCAGCGTGGTATTGAAATCTTGGAAAGTTCATTGAACCGCATTCTGACATTGAGCCATTTTGTGATAATGTCGGCCGACAGTGATTCATCCCAATGGAGATTTTCTACCCATGAATTCTGTAACAATTTTTTTGCCTTGATCACTGCGAGCAATACAAAACCTAAGGCATCTAACATACGAGCAATTTAGGACAATATTATTTTTTTGGATAATTTATTTAGTTCTGTTTTCTGAGTCTTGCAAGTGAACATAAACCTGTTTTCAATAGGCAATCACTTTAGTTCTAGAACCTGGATTTTGCAATCGTGAAATGTTATGTACGAGCTTTGGTGATTTTTCTCATTTAGAGTCGTTATAATGCCTAGGGGTGTGGTGTGCCATTTCACCAATAAAAAATAACCCACCATACAGAGACTACGAATTTCTACTGCAATCTTCTTTAACTACTGTGGCGTATTTGCAATCTTTAAAAATATCATCTACATATCTACCTAAAGTTATAGAAGGCACAGCGAGGGAATTTTTCCCTTTGTGATTAATGAGTTGCAGCAGCGTTCTCACTGCTAATAATGGAGTAGCTTTCATGCCGTAAATAATGGTAGTTAAATTAAATGGCAATATCCACAAATTCTTAGAAAGTTTTATCCATTTATTTTACTACGTCCGTATTTCAAGACACGTGATGGATACAGTCCCATTGAATATCGTGGAAACTTCGAGGCGCAGTTCGAGTACATCATGATCGTTAAAAGGGCATTAGTGAGAAAAAAGGCTACCTTGATAAATTTTCTGCTGGTAAACGTAGGCTCTTGGATAAATCTGGCAATCATAAGCATATAAGATATTTTAAAGAATTCTCTAACAAAGAGGTAGTATGGAGTGAGGATCGAGAGTCTAACGGAATCTGGAACAATATTAAACATTCAAACTTCATACAAAATATTCAAACTTCATATTAAATATTCAAATTTGAAACTTCATTTTAAATATTCAAATAACAAACTTCATAGTTTAAAATAGATTTAATCGAATATTATTTAAATTATACACAGAACAAATGAATTCAAATATAATTTTTTCAATGAAAATGGGTTGACTTAATATAGTGCTATATTTATTAATAATTCAAATTCAATTATAAGAATATTAAAAAAATTCATTATTCGGTATTATTTTACTTAGATTATTTTTATATTTAAAAATAAAATTCAGTTACTTGAATTTTCACAAGTTATATTATTTGTCAATTAATTATTGATAATAATTAAGTTGTTATATATTAGTATGTTTTTTTATTTATAAAATTTAAATAAAATTTTAATTATTTAACTTTTAAAATTTTGGTTTAGTATTTACAAATCTAATATATAAATTTGATAAGTCAAATCTAGTTTAATGATATTATTATTATATATTAATATATTTTACGATATTAATAACATTTTCAATTTAATGAATGGAATTTATCATTACTAATTTGTAAATGAAATAATTTTTTTATTAATATCGTTTTTAATAATTTTTTTTTTGTTTTAAGGTAAATTTAATATTTATTGATAATTTTACTATTTTTGAGGTTATGTGTTTATGTAAAAAATATTATTTACCTTTTCTATTTGTAATATGTAAATAACATATTTTGTGCAAAAGCTTATGAAGCGAATTATTAAGTGAATTTGTTTAAATTATTGCATTTAAAATTAAAGTATCAATTTATTTTAAATTGATTATAAAATATCAAATTTATTATATATTTATTACATAAATTTTTAAATAATTAATATTTGTCATTTTATTTAATGTTTAAAGTTATGTAAGATATGTAGAAAAATAGTGTTAATGTAATATAATAAATAATATATTTTTTAAAATTTGTTAAAATAAACTTACAAATAAATTGAGTATAGCAGAATTAAACATAAATATTCATCGATTAAAAAAATTAAAGAAAATTGAATAAAGTTATTAAAAATTAACTAAGAACTTAAAGTATTAATTTCTAACAAAAAAAATGTGTAAAAATGTAACCTCGTGTTTATTGTCATATTTATTAGATATTAATATTTTAAAAATGAAATGAAGGCTGTTTTTAAATCCGACCAGATCAACTATAATTTAATAAGTAAGCGGCAAAAGTAAAAAATATTAAATTAACTATAGAATACGCATAAAGCAATATTTTTATGAAAAAAATTTTCATGCTGAATTTAGTGACGCCCTAATACAAATATTTAATTAATACATACGATCAGTCGTCAAAGAATTATTAGTTTTAATCTACTTAAATTTCAATTGCTGCTCAATCTTAAAATATTAATGTATGTGTATGGCAATTAATTCCATTATATCTATATTTTTAGCACAAAATACATATTTTATAAAAATAGACAAAAATATAATTAAGATTGCAATTATTGTTACAATTTTATAAGTATATTGATTTTAATTGGTATTTATGTTTAACTATCTAAATGGCAAATGTGTGCATAGATCAGAAATTGTTTCGGAAATAATTCCGGTATGTATTTAATATAACCTCTCTCCTCAATGAAAGAAGGGGAGAAGTAGATAGTGGAAAGGGAGGACTAGCCAAGAAAATGTAAAAACAGTGCAGTTAATGAATACATATAATCTGTGCTGAATTTATTGATAATAATAAATGAAAAGATAAAACGTTAACAAATAAACCAAAGTTGAGCAGGTGTGTCTTGAAGCTGGTCGGACTTGAGTTTCCCCTTTGAATAGTATTGAACCCAATTTACAATATTTATTTAATCTTGCGATTCTCAAATTGATGATGCTTATTTAAGACTTATTGTAGGTCGAGAATAACCAATCACTTAAATAAAACCTTTTGCTGTTTTTTATCTCATACAAGAAACTTTATTTAAGAATTTCTCGTCTAAATAAACTACCTTGCAAAATAAATATTGAAAGATAAAATAAAAATACGATTTTATTATATAATAACAATCACTGTATCAATTCTTCAACTATATCTTGCTGCTCTTTTTCTTAGTAATTACTTGTTGTCTTGGAGAATCTGACCTTCGCGGCTTCCGTGGTTCTATTTACAATTCGAGAAAAAACCGTTAGGTGAGGGGTGGAAGAGTTCGCGAAGAAGGAGAAGTGTCGCCTTATTGTTTCTATGCGTGTGTCCTCTTCTTATTATTGATACACTATTTTTTTCTATTGTCGCGCCTCCAACTCGGCAACGAAGGAGAAATGGGGCGGAAATTTTACGCGACAAATTCAAGGAATTAAAAGTTCGTTACGAAACTTCTTCGATGTTCTAGCAATTTTGAAAAGAATTATATAAAGAAATGTTTATATTTTTATGCATGTTTTAAAAAGTAAAGTTTTTTAATTTTAGATTTTAAGTATAAAAAGTCATAGTTTCGTAATGTATCATAATTATATTTAATAATAAAAATATATATTATTTAGTATTTCATGAAGTTCTATTCAATGAATAATATTTCTTATTCCTTAAATATTTCAATATAAATATAATATAGATATGTAAACATTTTAAATTGATTATTTATATAAATTTTAGAATAATTTTGATTTTCAGATAAAAATAAGTTTAATATTCTATAATTATACAAAATAATTTTATTTATTATTCATCACAAATTATTTTAACATTGAAAATTATTTTGAACAAATTTTCTTTGAATATTTCAAATTAACTATAAAAAAATTTATACATAATTTATTCATTTATATCTAGAATGAATTTATAAACAAATTTTATAGACATTGTAAATTCTTGTAATTGTAAAATAAAAGTGTGTCTGTATATATATATATTAAATTCGTTATATGTATTTGATTATAATTATGATATAAAATATGTTAATATACTGTTTACTATAGAATATTTAAATTATATGGTAATGAAAGTAAAATCTTGTTTATAATTTTATATGTAGTAATTTCGTAGAAATCTTATAATTAAGAGAGTAATTTTTTTATCAAGCGTTCGTAAAGTATATTAAATTCTATGTAACTTTATTAATATAGTATTTGATGTTGTAGGTGAGAAAATAGAAAGTAAGTAGAAAAAATCTATATAAGTTGGGGTATTTAGAGTATGGAGATTTGCAGTTCCGAGTGCGCTTGTATCTGGCGAACATCAAACGGACAGGAAGATTGTGGAATAATATGATTCGTACGGTATTTAATATTTCTCTATTTTATCTTCGATCCATTCTTCATATTATCCCCAGCGTCCTGAGAGCCTGATACATCAGAGTAGGTCGCACATATAATTCACTCTTCTTAGAGGAAGAGATAAATAATTCGATCGCCAATACACATGTTATAGGCTTAGATTTATTAAACTCAAAACTTCTGGGATCTGATTATCATAATTTTTTATGTTAAAATTGTAAAAAAAACGAAGTGATAAGTTATTCTGTCCTAAGAGATTTACAACTACAAGCACGTTCGTTGTATTATCGATTAATATATTTTATTTTAAAAAATTGTACAAATTATTGAATGAATTGTTAAATAAATAAATAAAAAAAATAATAAAATCATTTATATTTATCTATTTTACCATGAAAATTTTTTTATTTACTATATAATGAAAAATTAAAAAATATGTAGGAAATTACGTAAAATATTATTTTTTTATTTATAACATTTGATTTGTACAGAACACCAAACCTTATTCTTTATAAAAATATAAATAAAAATTTTTAAAACATACGATAGTATAATCAATTGCATTACACAATTCCTAAAAAATAAGGTCGAAGCTAGAAGAGTAATTAAAACAATTTAATTAATACATCTGAAATTAATAAGTCATATTTAAGTAATTAAATTGTTAAGTATTAAAGTTGTTTATTAATATATAAACAGCAATATGAAGTAATTATTGTTGAAAGTCCTAATGGCCATATGATTTAGAAATCTTAAATGCACATGCTCTATAGTTTTTGTAATTAAATTGTAAAAGATAATAATTTTAACTCTTATAGTATGTAAACACAAATTGTTCACTGTATCAATTCTTCAACTATAAACACAAACTCTGTAAACACAAATTGTTAAGTTCTTCCATACGAATCTAGTAATTAATTTCTGCTCTCTCTTTTGTCTGGCTATCTGTCTCTCTGTCTCTCTCTTTCTCTGCTTGTCTCTTTGCTTACAATGTTTAATAAAGTCAATATGTTAATGTTAAAATATGATACTATAATGAGTGTGTATCTTTTAATCCATTATATATATTATATATTTTTAAAATTTATTTCATTATGCTTAGAAAAATTTAAATAAAAAGTTAATAAACTGATCTAGTGTATGAATAACTCGCTAAAATAAAATTCTCCATACACATATTATTTAAATAAATAATAAAAAAAATTATTATTCAAAATATTATTTCTATTACCAATTTTTATCATAATTATATATTAAAATTATATTTTATATTCAACATTCAATTATTATAAAAAATTATTTTTATAAAATAAATTCCATTTAAGCATTCAAAAAAGAACATTATTTACCTTGTAACCATATATATATATATATATATATATATATATATGTATATACGTATATATGTATATATGTATGTATACAGTTTCAAGTACAAGAATAAAAGTATAATATAATGTATATTTCTAAATTATTTAATGAAAACAACTAACGTATTGCATAACATCAATACACAAACTAATAACATTTTTTATGTATCATCATGTATTAATTAAAATTTAATCCATTAAAATTATGTATCCGATAAAATTAAAAATAATATATGAAATATCTCATTAAAGATTAATTACTTTCCTTTATAATATTCTAATAATAAAAATGTTTAAGTAATTTGACAAATATAACTTGAGTTTTAATTGCTAGAACTTATTCCGCTCTTAAAATTTAATTTCCTAAAATTTTTTAATGTATGATTTTTCATTAATTGTATATAATACTGGTTTCTTTGAATAAAATGACAAGTTGATGAAACGTAGTAAGTTTACCTGTATTTCGCTAAGCAATCATCCATAGATGTTTCTCTATAATCATCGTTGAGCTATGTGTATATTATATGCATATATTTCCGTGACATATAACATGAAAAATGAAGTCGAACACATAATAAAAAAGATTAACAAAAATAAGAATATTTAAGGAAGCAAAATACTATGTAATGACAAAAAGAGTAAGCTGCTTAATAATAAAAATAGGAAGCTTCATCTGATAAGAAAAAGGATGGTTTTAGTATGAAAAAGAATATAAAAAGGAGTATATGTTAATTCACATAAGTGTAGTAAAAATTTTCTGCGTAGTTCGCTCCAATTTCAGTATCTTCGTACTGATCTACTAAGTCGATAGATTAAGATAATGCTATTACATGAACTCAATTCGATGAATCGATTACCTTATATACTAATTAATTCTATTAGTTTTAACTTTTGAGCATACAAGACATCGAGTAAAAACCTTGCATAGTCAATGCATGTAACACCAACACGTTTGCATGCATACATTGTTAAATTTTTTTTTATTTGAGAAAAGTATTAACAAACTTGTGAAGTGATATCATAAATATTTCAATCAATATTTTTACTTTTAGATCTCGTTTTTATATAATATTTAATTTTGTGCAATACAATCTTATACATTACATCTAATGTCTAAAATATATATTTTTTATTTTTAAAATAATAAAAATTAAACAGATTATATTAAATTAATTTTTAAAATATTTCTATTTTATTGATATTTACCATGACTAATTTATTTGGTTAATAATTTACTGCAGAAAATATATTTTAATAAAATTTATGAATTATTTTTGCTTGAAACAAAGCAAGTTTAAATAAATTTATCAATATTTAAAAATTGCATTATGAATTATCTTATTAATTAATCAAAATTTTTAGAAATAACATTTTTAATTGTAACTGAATACCTAGAAATAAGAAAAGATTATCGCGAAACTAATTGGAGTAGATTGTTAATTTAAAGAGAAGTTTTTAATTAATTGTTTTAATTGATTATTTTGAAGATTTACGTAACCAATTACAATGTTTATACGATATCTTTATAAAAAAATTTATTACTCTTTATTATAACTTTTGCAACAATTAAATAAATAATATAGTATATATGATATTTATTTGTTAACTATGTTTTACGTGAAAAAAAGATTATACATACAATTATACATACATACAATATAATTTGATGAAAATCATAATATATAACGAAATATCACAAAACAGATCATTTGTATTTTTATTTATTAGTATAATAAAAACACAAATTTCAATTAAATTAGTTTTTTGACTACCGCTCTTTTAGCTTAATAATTAATAAAAAAATATTTATAGATCTGATATTTGTAATATTTATAGTATATATTTATAGAATAATATTTATAGAAAAATATTTATAGAATAAATATTATGATTTGAAAATGCTTCGAAATAACAATAATCTTTATATATAACGCATGCCTATTTTATTATATTGTCTATTCATCTTTTATATCTTTTTAAAAGAATTAGGTTCTTTGACATAAAAAAATTAATTAAAAACAAATTAATGTATTTTATAAAAAATCAATTAATATCATCTTCATCAGCATTAACAAATAAGTCACCTTAAATAATTTGTTATATAAGAACTAGTTTACACCTATATTTATAATTTATTATAAATAATTGATTGTCATTTTGTATTATTTATTTTATTTATAAATTTAAAATAATATTACTGCACCTAAACATTCTTCTGTACGTATATGCCAAATCTTATAATATTGTCAAACGTAAACATTCACTTTCACTGCCGGGATTTAATCTTACTCAAAGAATATGTGTGATTATAAATGTTCTAACGGATTGATTGAATCATTATGTTAAAATTAATTTTTATATATTTAAAAATTAGAAATCAAATAAAATTTATAAACTAAAGTTTTTCAATAAATTGATCTGCAAATATCTTATAACAATACAATTTTTTATTAGTTAAAGTTTTGAAAATATAAACAATTGATTAATATTAAATAAACAGATAAAAATCTATAAGAATTAATTTAAAATAATAAAATTAATACTTAAAGATACAATTGTGATATTATATCATTTTTCTTAGGCAAACATAATTTTCTTTGAATTTTATTGTTTATAGTTTTAAACATAATTTTTTAAATAATTATATTTTTAATTAAATTTATATTTTAGTAAAAATAAAATAATATATAGCATTATCTAATTAAATAAGGAGCAAAAATAAATAAAAGTTTTCAACTAATTAAATTAAATAAATATAAATGTAAACGGAAATTTATAAAAATTATCTTTAAGAAGAGAATAAAAATGGCAAAGAACGATAAAATAAGTAGAAATAGTGAAACGTGAAATTGATAGATTACTAAAAAAATATGTAAATAATAGAATTTAAATACATTGTATATCGATATAATAATTGTTGATATTAATAGAATTATATTTTTATTTAAATAGTCTATAATGTTTACTTTGTTTCATTAGGATAAAATTATAGCATTTAAAAAATTATGATTAACTAAAAGAAATTGAAGAAAATAAAGTTAAATATTTTATGTACTAAAGATGAATTATTTTATATAACAGGTATTAATAGGTAATTTCTCACTTCCATATAAAGAAAGTTGCATACATGCGAGTGTAGCTACAAAAGATTATATTGAATATATAGCGAAAGAAGAACTAAAAAAATTATATAGCATAATGTATATTTACTATATTTATTTAGAATGTATTTAGTAAATCTGAATCTCAAAAAATAATAACTATGTATCAAAAATATTTTAAAAAATACAACTGCTAATATTTCTAAAGCAAATTTTATTCATAAATTGATATATTTGTAATTAAAAATAAATATTTTATTTTAATTTTAATTTTTAAAACATTTATAACTAAATTTAATCACAAATTTAAACGAATTTGAATTAAATTAATAATAACATATCTTTTCAAGTGAAATTTAATACCACTTTTTATGGTATTGATTTTATAGCTCTTTTTATTTATAATATATTTCAGTAAACTACATATAATGAGATAATTTATTTAATGATAACAATTTATTAGATTATTTTCTATAATAATTTTTCTTGTAAATAGTATATAATATCCATTTTTCTATACCATATTTAATTTCTTTTTATAATTTTATTTATAATATACACTACTATATTGTACATGCGGAATTATAACAATAATTAGAATGGAGTTAGAAGGTAAATAATTTGGATTTTCCAATAGATTTGTTTCGTGTGAATATCATCGATTAACCATGTTGAGCTAAGTAAATAACGTATTAAAATTCGTAAAATGTTTCGATTTTCTTGCACACGTAGCTATGTAACTAAAATGAAAGTCTTTAGGGTCTGTTTGAAAAGAATTGCTGTATCATGCATGTACAAGGATTTAAGAAAAATAAGTTCATAACATACATAGACATAAAAGTACTAAAAATAATCTTTAAAATGTATGGATAACACATTGATACGGACTTATATTATTCGTACTTCCGTACTAAAGAAGCAGATTTAAAACACTTTTAAAAAAACAAATAGACGTTTTAATATGTGACTAAAATCTTCATGCTCACAAAGGATGGTTGGTTTCATTTGAGTTCACATTTCATGTAATAAAGGTCGTTATATATAATGAAGACTATAAATGATTATTGAAAATTGACAAATATCAAAATTTAAGAAAAGATTTGTGTAATATATAAAAATTACCGTTTCAGCGCGTATATGCAGTCACTTAAATAAAATACTTACGTAATATACGAAAAGTATCCATCTACCTCAAAGTAGCATTTGTAAAAAATTAAAATAAAAATGAAACGTCAGTATTGAAGCAGGAAAAGTAAAAAAGCAGGTTTAATAAAATAGCAATGATTTAACATTAATCAGAAATAAATATAAACCTACATCTATGTTTTAAAGAATTGGAAATGCTCAACTGCAACAAAAACGATTTAGTGAAAGCTTTATACAACTTAGGCAAATCATCGACAGAAAAGTAGCTAAATAACCTGATCTATGAAAAATAAAACTAAACATTCAGATACATTTTATAGTCTATAAGCTCTACTATACAATAATGAAAATAACGAAGATGTCGTACATAGGTATCGATCCACGTACAAAAGTACTGATTTCTTTAGTTGCTTTTTGCACTCAGTGGGTAGGGTCTACAATTTTTAGAATGTCCGCACTCATGCTCATAAGAATTGAAAAAAGTACATGTTTTATAAATTGGATTAACAATACATTATTATTAAACAAAATTTATACCAAATTATTAATGTATTTTTATAAAAATTAAGTCTATAAAAATTGAAGGAATAAACATAAATAACAAGAAAAAATTTAAATAAATTTCTAAATAATAAAAGCGAGAAAGAATGAGGGAGTAACGACTGACGATTAACTCACAATATTTTCTAATTTAAAGTGTGGCTACTTTATATTTTCTCAATGATATGCTGGTAGTAAGAACCTTCTACTATAATTATTATTACGGCGAAAAGTATTATCTTTATCAATTTGTATTTCGATATATTCATAATTTAATCGAGTGTGAAACAACATTATATTACAATTTTTTAATAAATAATTAATTAGTCTAATAAATAATTAAATAAAATTGAATTGAATTAAACTAAAATATATTGATTGAAAACAAGGAATTTTTAAATTATTTTTAGATTTTAATTATTGAGATATAGGTATTAATTATCAATTGAATTATATATAAGCAGATATGGTAATTTGACACAATAATTTCAATATGATTTAAATTATGAAATTTAAATTAATTGTAAATGTTTTATTTTATTATAATTTAATTTTTTAATTTTATTATATTTTTATTTAGAATATAACGTTAAAAATTGTTGATCTTAATAAAACAACAATTTTTGATTTTATATTTTTGTTTGTAAAACTTTTGTTTTTATGTTATTATAAAATTAAATTGTTATGAACAAAAAAAAAAAATGGAAGCAATTTTAATAAGAAATTTTTTTTTATATAAAGTTCGTATTATTAAATCTATTATTAATTAATATGATCTATTCATTCGAATTATATTTTGCCATATTTATAAATAATATCGCATGTTTTATTTAATATACTATTAGTATATTTTAATTTTCTTAAAATACTATATTATTTGTTTGAAAGTCAAAAAGCATAAAATTCATTCATATCTTGACAAAGAAATAAATTCTTATATATTCAATGTATCTGTTTTTTGTTTATTGTAGAACAATGTGGCAAGTGTCGGGCGAATACGCGAAAGCTGAACCTAAACAAATACTGCAAGAGAGATTATGGTAAGTTTTCAGAATATTTATGATATAATATATATTAATTCAATAAACTAAACATAAATACATTAAAAATATACATTTTTTTTTATTGTATAATTAAAATTAAAAACAAAAAAGATTATGTACTTATTTATTAATATAGAAATTTAGTTAGAAGTTGTACTTAGATAACAATTTTTATTTCACTTATAGACAAATCAAGAAATTAAAAAATTATAAATTGGAAAACAATTTTATTTCCATTTTAGTTGTTATTAAACTATTTAGTTACTTAACATATTAATTTATTAAAATATAATAATATAAAATGAATAAAGATGTACGTCATATAATTGAAGTGATTTTATATATTTATATATTTTATATTTTATATTTTACATGTATATTATATACCGAAATTTTGTAAAAATTTGAGGAAATTCGATATATAGAAAAATCAAGTTTTTTTTATTAATAAGCTAAATATAATATTAATATTTCATTTTATTATCTTAATAATTTACAATATACAATTTTATAGTTTTAAACACCTAATCCATACAATGACCATTTATGCCACAAAATTAAAATGTTTATATTAAAAATCAAATTACTGTAACATTGTAGCTTACACGCAAATTTTGTATGATTGTATTATCTTATTGTATAAGACCATAAAGAGCGTTATTGTTTTATTAATAGAGCTCGATAACAAAAATAATATATTTTCTTTGAAAATGATAGTTACTCCTTAAATATAAAAAAAATTAATTATACTATCATTTAAAATGAAGTTTTAAGATGTAAGCAAATAAAAAAACTTGATACTAAATGTATTATGAAAAACAAAGCCAGAAAAGGAAGAGGTAGAAAATATGTATAATAGTAAGAGTAACTTCAAAAGTAAACAAATCTTTCGCAATGATTTAACGAAGTTTCTGTAACATTAAAGACATTAAAGAATTTTTATTTTCTATTAAATGTTATTAATGTTGTTTTAATATTTAACATCTTTTTATTTTCAATAAATTTACTTTGAATATCATAGCTCGTGAACAAACTTGTACAGATAGTGATAGCTCCGTATGAATGCCGACTGGAATGGCTCGAATTACAAATGATTCCCATAAAATATCTCTTATAAAATAATTCTGAATCATGATCAAAAAAAGAGAAAATGATAATGCGATTGATAAAAATTATAACTTTATTAATTATTAATAACATACTAATACAAATTTATAAAACTTAACAAAGTATTATTTAATATTTTTTTTTTTGAAATAAAATTTTAAAAAGAGTTATTCGATGCGAATTATTATGTTTAGATTACTTTTATAAATTTATAGATTATTAAAACGACAAGTATATGGCACACATTATTGATATAAATAATGACCAGGATTATTCATATCAGAAAGTTACCGATATAATCGTTGCAATATTGATCATTTATGTTTTAGAGCATAATTAGATAATTGGATAATTTTTTTGTTTAATATTATTTTTGAAAAAACCAATATAATCCACCACAAATTTCATAAACATATAAAAATTAACCTGAATTAAAATCTTTTATTTAAAATTAAATAAAATAAAAAATTATTATTTTATTTAGTTTTTTAAGTCAAGAACAAACAATTAACAAAATATCTTTGATTACTGATAAAAATAAAATCAGTATAATTATAATACTGAGAAATATAAAAACAATATTAGAGGAAATAAATAAAGATGTTCATATATGTTAGAGTATCCAATAAATATAACAGAGACAGATATAAATCATCGTCAATAAAATTAAGAGTAAAAAATAAATGATTGTAAATTTTAATACATTCAAATTTGTATAGCTTAATAGATGGATTTGAGAATTTATAAGTCTTTTGAGTATTTATAAATAATTTGGTTGCTTGTTTAATATCTGCATATAATTTTGAATACGCTTAAAATATATGCTTTCTTTATTTTTTTTGTTGCTTTATTCATTTTTAATTGATCAATAACATAAATTAATTTTTTATATTTAATTGGAGTATTTTAATCGTAATTTCAATTGATGACTTCCTTGCTTACTTTACAATACTTTTAAAATGAATAGTCGATTAAATAAGCAGGCAAATCAAAAGATTTTCTTATTTTATGTTACGCTTAATGTGGTTTTATTTAATACTATAGTGGATCGAAAGTTTCTCCATTTTTTTATTTCAAAATAATGTCTCTGTTGGTATCTTAACTTTAATTTTGAATACTGCAATCCAATATAAAACATTGTGTTGTATTCTAATTTATAATCTTTTAAAGAATTTATAAATCTATTGTACAAAGTTTTCATATAAAGTTAATTATTTTTTGCATATAAATATTTTAACAAATGTTTAAAGATTGCCATTTATAATAATAAAAAAAAATATTTACATTTTATTATAATTAATTGTTTATAAATTATTAAAAAAAACTGAATTTATAAATTTAAAATAATAAAAGTAATTGTTATTTCTTTAAAAATGTATTCTATTTCTATTAAAAAATACAATACACTCATATTTAAAAAATTATTCATTAATATGAGAAAGTTGTCGTAAAATAATTAATAATAAAAAAGTACTGATTTAAAAATCAATCGTATATGTAAGAAAATATTTTAATATAATAGAATAGCATTATAAGCAATAGAATAGTATAGAATATGCAATGAAATATCTTAATTTAATAGAACAGTAATATTCCATATTGATGTTACAAATTCAGCAATCTACTTTTTTGAAAAAACTCTTATCTATTATTTATATTATATAATTAGTAAATATTTATACTAAGTAAAGCAATGATTATATTGATCTTTCTCTTAAGATTTATTAGAAGATAATTTTTAATAAGAGTATTTGGAATTAGAAGTCGAATTTTAGCTTGAAAAACAAACTAATAAATATAACAAATTTTACACATAGCTCTGTTGGCTCGAGTAATGGACAGATACAAGAAGGTAAACGATGGATCACCAGGAAGTGCAAGCTCATCAAATTCATGGGTTAAGTTCTCTGTGAATATTATGATGATTTACAAAAGAAATCGAGATACAAGAATTTCTCGGGGCCCAACTCCACTTTACGTTCACGCATCTGATCTTGCATGCAAGTGTCCGAAGATTAAACCAAATCAGTAAGTACATAATAATAATAATAATAATAATAATAATAATCAAACAAGTATATGTAAAAGGTCTTTTAAAGTAGAGAATTATAACGAAGTAAATCTCAAAAATAATTTATATTTCACTCTACTAATAATCATGTGTAAAATGGGAGTCATAATTTTTTAAATAATTAGTCAATAAAATATATGTCATTTTTAGACAAATACTTCGTAGTTGATTAAATTAAAAAATATCCATTATCTTATCGATTTTCGTAGCAAACATATTTGAATAAAGTAGAAAGATATGAACCCAAAATGTTATTTTTTTAAGGCTGTAATTTTAATTATTAAAACCCAATTTTCTAAGCCTTTTAAATCTTGATTATAAAATACTATTGTATTGAAAAAAATTCTGTTTTAATTAAAAATCATTAATTATATATGTTGATACATGCTCACATATATCTCACATATGTTGATCCTTGTGTTCTAATCACAGTGTGTATTCATTAAGTTTTGTTTAATTTTGTTTGATTACTTTTATATCTAGTTATCTTTTTATATCAATTATTTATGCAGAATTTTCGTTATTGCTAACGTATAATTTGCATAGTCATTGATATTATTATTAAAATTGTCTTACGGTAATATAAACATTTATACATAAGATTGATACAGAACAGTATAATAGGTTGGTAAAAATGTACAAGATTCAATATATCGTTTAAATTTTAGGTCATACTTAATTCTTGGTATGGAAAGTGACAGTGCTGGGAAGGACGGTTTGACATTTACGGAGAGGTCGATCGTGATCGAGTGGCGCGAAGAATGGAGCCGTAGGATGCGTCGCTTGCAACGAAGAGCAAAATCCTGCCATTGAAAAACTACATCTTCACATCTATGCGTTTGCAAGCTCTTGCGCAGTCTCTCGTAATACTCACGTAAATTACAGACGAATACAAGCATTTGCATATGCCACATTAGCTCCATTGATCCTTTATAACATAAAAAATAAATAAAATAAAAATTTTGAAAACACTTAAAACAAACAATATGTGCAACGTAAAATTTTTACATTTATTTAAATGTAAAAACATGATGAGGAAAATTTTTTTATTTTAATATAAAATAAAAAGAAGAATATCAATATAACGCGTGAGCACAATAATACCGTTTAGTATACTTATACATTTATTCTCTTTGTGTATAAAATAAGATTTTAAGAATCAGAATATTAATAGAAAATATTAATAAAGTAATCATTTATGATCAGCATCTTTATCATTATCATCACTACCATTATTATTAGGATTGCACCATCATTATCGTCATCAACATCATTAAATTCATCAAAATTTAATTTATATAAAGAAATAGAATAACAAAATATTCCAATATAATCCATAGTAAATATTAGATTACTATAATTTTTTATTATTTTTTAGAATCCTTTACTTTCTTTATTCTGTTTCTTTTCAATGAAACATTATTGTGTATTTTAATGAAATATTTTTAATTTCTATCTCTTATAATGACTACAATTATTTATTATAATAAATCGACTTTCAGTTGTTAATTATGCGCATCACCATAAATATAAATAATATATTTGATTATCTGCATTCGTTAATGTAGATTTTCTTGTACATTTTTTATATAAGTTCGTAAATAATTATGGATAAGGATTCAACTTAAAATATAATCTACTATTTCTATAAGAAAAAAATCTCAGTAAATTATAAAGGCATATATTGACTTTTTAAATAGTAAATTTAAGTAAACCGTGTAACAGGAAACAAAAATTTGTTATATATGAAAAATATATCAAAAAGGATTTTTAAATTTTATACAGAAATCCATACTAATAATTTGGATAATAATAATATTATATATAGAAAGTGTCTTCATATTGATTTATATTTTCTTTTATTTTCCAAGTAAATTAATGAAACAAAAATTTTCCTAGTATATATTCTCATGCAAAGATATAAGACTTCATTAACGTATAGAAAAAGTTCATTCAATTAATCACATTGCTTTTCCAGGCATTTTAAAATTATTGCATAATAGCAGTAACGTGTTTTACACTATTACGTTTAAGTTACTTCTAATTAAATTGTTAGTTAATATTTAATATTACTTAAATTACAAGAAAATAATAGGCTTATATATGCGAAGGGCAATGTTGAGAATTTTAATGAAATATGCAGTCTAATATGTACAGAATATGAATTTAAAAAAAATGATTAATATATTGAATATTTTCGAAAAACTAATTTTTAATGTTTGGTTTTTTTATTTATGTTTTAAAATAGAAAATTTTATAATGGGATAATTTTATTTTCAAGAAATAGCACCCTTTATCAATATTGACATAAACTGTTTTGTAAAACTCTACAATTACTGTATAAGTTTTTGAAAGAAGTAAATGATTTAGAAACGGTATTGTTGTGTTACATATTTAGACTATGAATATTTATAAATAATGGGTTGATTTTCATAATAATTACTTATATTAAGTACACACACACACAAGCGCGCGCACACGCACACACACATGCATTTAAATATATATATATATATATATATATATATATTCAATAATATTAAATAGTGATATTATTAGAAAATATAATTTTTTTAAATTAATTTGGCATAAGATTAAATGGAACTGAATAATTATTTTAATAAATTACTTAAGTATTTATAAAACACTATTTCATTGAAAATATTATATCATAATTAAACAATGAAACATACTTTATAGTAATTTTTCGAAATAATTATTAATCAATTTAGTGATTACAAGTAATCTCTTTTGAAAAAAATATATAAATCGGAAGAGAAATTTATGTAAAGAATGTGCCACATGGTAATAGGTGGCTTTATTCTTCTAATTTAGTAAATATTCGATAACGTGGTAAATAATGAAAGCATAAAAAATAAAAATTAAAAATAGACAAACTTTCAATTTCTTCCTAAATCAAAGATATGAATTATATATGTGAGCGAAGAATTTGCTATATTTATACTTCTGGATTTTGCTACCTACGATAGAATACAAAAAATATAATTATAATAAATAAATATTATATAAAAAGCTAATCTATTGCTGCCACATGTTATTTATATACGACTACGACTAATTCTCGTTTTAAATATTTGTCTTAAATGTCATGTCGTGTATTGTGGTGTAATAAATGTGTTTAGGTAGGTATGATACTAAATAAATACACAATGCGTCCAATCCTGAAATTTCATTGTCTTATTTATAAACTTATATAGTTATAATTATAAATTAATTATTTTATTATTAACTTATTCGTAACTTATTTTTGCATTCTAATTTATTATTTCTTAAAAATTCATTTTAATAAAGATTGAAATTTATTTTTATTAGAATAACAAAAATAGGTTTTTGACTATTACTTAGGATTTGTAATTTTCACTTATTATTTATTTTAATCACATATTGAATTGAATTTTGTAATTTTTAAATCAATTAACATAATATATAATATAAAGGACATTGTAGATTTTCATTAATTAAACTGTTAAATACATTGTATTATACATTGATATTTGCATTAATTTTTTATTTAACAAATAAAAATATACTATTATAAAGTACTTTCATGTCAACCCATTGAAAACTTTTAACAAAAATTGTATATTAACAAATAAATGTAATAATTGATAAGAGTATATTGTCATACAATTATTATTGCTTGTAAACAATATTTATTAAAAGTTTTTACTGTAATGCTTGATATAACTCCGTATTCATACAATTTGATATTCGTTGATTTTAGCTGATGCGGATTTAACGAACTCCTTAATGTATGCTGTAGCCATGAGATAGTGAGTGAAATACTACCAAAAAATATCAAAACTGAATACACTTGAAGATCGATGATCTGCTATTAGAGGTTTCAGACTAACTCAATGATTTTTAACATAACGTTTTTATTTATTGATTCATTTGAATTCATAATATACCCAAATACAGTTTATTTTAAAGCATATCCACTTCATCTTTTCAATTCTATCAATAACATTTTTTAACATAGTGATTGTTTCATTCATAAAAATTCTACTTTCATAATTCTTTTTATAACTTATTAATATCATGTCTTTCTCAACTTTCCATTTCATTCGATAGATTTATGAATTAATTATAATTTATATTTATGGTCATATTTTTATTGCGTGTTTACTCGCACTTTCTTATCCATATCAAATAATGCTGCAATTATTTTCTCAACTTTCAATATTTTGTCTACGCAATGTATAATAATAAATTTATATACTCGCTTTCCATAATTACTATAAACTCATCTGATTTTAAGGTTATTGTAAAAAATTTTTAAAATATATTTGAAACTTTCTTGTCTGATCCTATGCCACACTAAATCATTTATTTATAAAAATAAAGAAAGTCGTTTTGAAATAATGTATGGGAGAATATAACTTAATATGTTACTTATATTGGATTTATGATAAAAGATTATGAACAATTATTATCAGTATTGCATAATATAAAAATCATTTACTGAGAAGTTTTTCAATAAACCAATTATATTAATCGTTAATTCGTCAGTATATTCTATTTTTTCATTATTTGTTTTTCTATATAGTATGCTTTAAAATCTAAGAATCGTACTGAAGATAAGTGGAGTGTTTCATGCATTTTATGCTTTACATTAAATTAGACGTAAGAAAATTTGCACTGAAAGAAGTTTTTATTTAAGAAAATTATTGTATTACAATTTATATATAAATTTTACAGATAAAAATAATACACATTTTGACTGAAACTATATAATTGAAATAAGTTACTACTTAAGGACACATGTGTGCATCTATATATGTGTGTATAATATAAGTTAATATGCACATGTTCTAAATAATTCTTCCATCAACTTCCGTGAGTTGACGATATAAATGTATAGGTTTGAAAGGCTGTTGATAACATTATTCAAGTTGTTCGCTTCGAAGGTTATCTTTTAGAATCCATTCCATGAGGCTTTTTAATTTATCTTCCCGAATACTTGATAATAAATTATGACGTATGTTAATTATATCCCTAATAATATATTATTTTAGAGGATATTACATAAATGTATAATTTCATTATTGAGACATATTCACAAAATTTGAATGAAATTTTATACACAATATATTAATTTTATTGTTTCCAATTTTTGCAGTACTCTTCTGTACTGTAAGTACACGTAAAGTAACATGTCTATATTACTAAAGCTAATTCGTTTTATTTCAATCATAACAAATTTTACATTCAATTAATTAAATCTAGTTTATTATATTATTATTAGGGGATTGTATTTATTTTTTGAAAATTATTTCAGATGCAAATTTCATTTACATTTCTTAATTTGAATTTCACTGGAAAAGCTCATAGAAAGTTTAAGTATTGGAATATGTAAAACACTTACAACATACTTAATAATTATAATGTAAGTGAACTTCAAGGTATCAAATTAAGTAAAAAAATTTAATTTTTATTTTAATATTGGAATATCCATGCCTTCTAGAATATCAACAGATACCGAGGGCCTATTATAAACCAACAAGTAATTAAATAAATCAGTGGTTGTCAACATTGTTAAAAGCCAAGGTACGGCAGTTATCGTTGAATTAACATAATGGTTGGTATTTAATAAAGAAAAAAAATTATTTGAATTTATATTTAAATTTATATTTAAATTTTTTAAATCTTTAAATTTATATTTTTTTTCTTTGTTATACTATGTTATTTTTTCTTTTTTTTATGCCTCATGAAATATATTTTTTTATTGTAAATATTTTCTATTATTTGATTTGAGAATTAACTGGTCTCTTAATACTTGATAACTTTCATATTTTATTTTAAAGACCACTATTCTTTATTGCTAATTAATATATAATAAAGAGCGTGATTGATAATATTAATGAGTGCCGCTATTGCGGTATGTACTGTACTTTTATTTCATTTTTTTAAAATCTACTTAATAGAGAATTAAATATTCATTCTAAAAAATTAATTTAGTTATCAATTTCACAACGTAAAATAATATTGGGAATATTTGAGTTGATTCGCAAAAACAGTTTAACTTTACTTTTTAGAAATAAAGAAGTATATTATATAACCTTAATATAGATGCATGAATACTATTGATTGTACGCATCTGATTAGACATCTGATAGGTACGTTCTGATAACTCTTGCATTTTCCTGCAAAACTTATTATTTAATTATTATTTTTAAATTTATAATTATCGTTTTTATCCTTTATTTATGAGTCAACTTCATTAGACAATTTGTTAAACTTAGAATAATGGTAGAAACTTAACATTATTTGTCCAACATCATTTTCAGAGCGAACTGCCTTAACTCCTTTAAAAACGTAAATAATGAAAAACTATTGATACAAAATCTATTGTTTAAGTTTAATCTATTTTATTAACATAATTATCGTCTAAAATGCACTAGTAAATAATTCATTCTCTGATGATAAACTTCAAAAGTATTACTACTCTAAAATTATTTACAGATAAATAAACTTATACACTGAGAACAATTAAATTAATTGAAGAAAAAGATTAGGAAGATTAAGATAATTAAAATGTTTTGCTTTTATGGAAGTCTTAATATTTCTTTAATATTTATTTTCTATCTTAAATGAGCAATGCATTTTGATATATTAATTTCTCTCGTTTATATAAATGAAATATATAGATGCCACTTACATATACACATAAAGTCGCTTGTTTTATTTTGCAATTTTGACTACTATGTTAAAAGTATTAAAATAAATAATATGAAAATGAAATTTTTTATAAAATTTGACAAAGAAAATATAGTATAAAATATAAAATAAAACAATAAACTTTTTAAAAACTTAAGAAATCAATTAAAAAATCACTATCGCACTCATATAGAAATATTTGCAGAAGCATTTAGGAAAATGTAAGTTTGTATAAATGAAAATTCCGCATAGAATTACAAGTATAATTAAACTATATTTACTAAATTATTACGTTTCTAACTCAAAATTAATTTATAACGTTACTCTATATATTTACAAATGTGTTATATATGAGCTACGTTATATATCAAATTTGAATTTAATTGGGTAGATTACAAATAATGTATGTATTAAATAATGTATATGCTAAATTTAAATTTACTTGAGTAGATTACAAATAATGTGTGTATTTATATGAAAATCTGAAAATAAATAAATAATGCAAATAAAATAAATCAATGTAATTCTAAATAGGTTTTAATAGAATTTTAATACGCACACCATGAATGAAAAAATGTTTAAAATATGATTATGATTAGATATATCAGTTTCTTTGCAAAAATTCTTAATATTAATTTTGTTTAAATACTTTACGAGTTTCCATTTGTATGATAAAAGGAAAGTTACTTTAAAATATAATTTTGTAATTAACGTAGTACTGTAAGCGTGTTTAAAAAATTAAATTATGGTGTCTTGAAAAATTACGTATAAATATAAAAATTTTCATTTAAATATTGAAAAAATATTTTAGAGTTATTTCAATTCAAGCGTAAAAATGAAATTCTTTTTGGAAACTCAGCCATTTTTTATTTATAAAGTATAAATAATAATTAATATAAGTGTTATTATTCATTCTGTATATTTTGATACTTGTAATAATTGCACAGTATAAATAAAGTTAGAAAAAATTTGATTTATTTATAAAATGTCAATAAAATAATGAAATATATTAATAAAATGTTAAAATGAGAAATAAAATTTAACCTGCAGTTTCATCATATAAAGTGTAAATGTAGGTACGTCTACACTTATAATACAATGATCTTTTAGTATTATTTTGAATTTGTTTAACTTCTGTATACATATATTCTTTATTAGTATATTTATAAATTTTGCGAACTAATTGATAAGTTATACGTTTCTATTAATATACGAAACATGTTAACTTTCAAAATTTTCTAAAATTACTCATTTATAAAATTGAAAAAGAAATTTTTTCATTAATACAGATTTTTTATAACCTTTTATTATCCAATAAATTTGATGAAAATAAAAAAATATTTGGCGAAAAATATAAAAAAAATAAAAATAAAAAAATACGAAAATATCGAAAATATTTGGCGAATAGAAAATAAAATTAATTTTATAATTTTATGTTATATCTAGTCTAGTAGACATTTTCAAAGTAAATATGAAAAAAAATGTTATTTTCTACTAACTTAGCTTATTAAAATAAATCTTGTACAAAGAAATAAATGGTGAACATAATATTTTTATTTTTTATTCATAAATTATCAGCGAATGTTTTTATTAATTCTTATCATATAGTGATCCTTTTAATAAGTTTCTTGTTTACTGAATTATTCAAATTGGACGATATCCCACAGATGCCATGCTAGTTAGAACATTTTTAATGACCGAAGCTTCAAATTTCTTATTACAAAAGATCTAAATATATGTAGTAAGATATTTTTAATTAGTTTTTAAAAGCTTCATTTTTATCTAAAAAAAGTTTGTCATTTGGCGTAATAATTTACAACGGGTTATAATTCAACTTAAATTTTCTATTCATAAATAAATTAATATGACTGATTTTTTATTTACGAAATATTTATTTTATTTGTGTTCAATTTTATAATATTAATATTATTTAATATTTTATATATTCAATTTTGTAATATTATTTTAATTATTTTATTAGAATTAAAGTTTGCTTGTTCATTATAGCACAAAATAATGTACAACTTATTATGCAATCAATCAATATCCAAAATCGCACATTTTTTGTAATCATGTATTACAAAAAGTGGTTAGCTAAGCTTTATTCTTTGGTTTAATTCTGAAATTTAATACAAATACAAATTATAAAAAAATGAAATTATTAAATTAATGCATAAGAATAAATAAAAACAAAGTATAAAACTATAATATAGAAATACGATTTAAAATATTTTCATTTCAAACAAAACAAATAAGCAAAACAAAAGATTTCAGTAAAAATAATAATATTTGCTAAAGAAATATTTGTACGTAAATTATTAATTCAAATATATTTAGATACTATATTAGAGCGGGAGAGCGACGGGGAATGTGACACAACACCAATGTCATAAATTGCTTTCAACTGTATTGTTTCCATTATATGCGTATATATGCTTTATTAACGTAATATCATCAATAATATAAATTTTAATTTATTCTTGTATTCCTTAGTAAAAATGAAAAATACAAAGTAATATTTGCACGAATGTGCGTACACTGAATAAATGCGAAAAATATATGTGACTGTGTAATGTATAGTATATGGTCGAGTACCATAAGAGAGGACCTGTACCGGAAGTATTATATACCTATATATATAAATTTCCAAAAGCACAGTTAATGCGCAAACCAAGATATGCGATTATTCGCATAAATAAGGCGCATGCGTGAAAAATACATGGTGAAAGCTAGCGGTCCATTCAAATAAAAGATAATCGCTGAACGAGCACTATTTTCGACTCGATCTTAGTTATCAAAACAATTTGTTTCTTTTTTTTTCGAGCTCATTTTAAAACTGTTGTGATTTTCTTGAGTATAAATTTATTGAATATGCGTTTTAAAATATTCTTTTCGCTTTCTATACCGCTCCCTCGTTTTTTTTAATTGACTGTAGATTGTGTACACGATTATATTACGACTAAACCCATTGCGAAATTCTTAAGAATAAAATTACGTATATATTTGTAAGATTGGTATTGTAATTATAATAATTATAAATTTGTATAAAAAACTTATAGATATAAAAATTATATCTTAAAATATTTTCGGAAATTTGTAATGTACTCTAATTCAATCTTAAGTTATACAGATCTAGGAGTAAACTCGAGGTTCAACCATTATAAATCATTTTGATATAGAATCAATAATATATATTGATTAAAATCTAAATATAATTAATATTTTACTTTTAAACTAATAAGAAAAAAGAGTTTGATACACGAATGTTTCATAACTGAGATCGTATGATCCGGACTCTGAAATATACTATCTATATAAAATTTGGCCAAATATTCTATAACATATATTCAATTATTTTATTAAATGTTGAATGGGCATTTTATTTTTTATTCTCTTTTTTTGAAAGTAGTTAATATTACTTTTAAATTAAATTTAACGCTAATTAGTCTATGTTTAGCAATGTTCTCAATTTATTATTTATTTTATTTATATTATAATTATTTTAGTAATAAAGTTCGAAGTGTCAAAATATGAGATCAATATTGTTTAAAAAATATATTTGAAAACAATTATAAAACATTGTACATTACTAGATTTTTATGTCCAAACGTATTTTATGATAATTTCTGCAATCATTTATAATTATAAGGAATAGAAATAATAATGTTAATATGTGTAGAGCAAGATTCTGATAATTTCATATTTTAAGCGAAAACAAATGTAAAATTTAAAATTAATTTTATGCAATAAGTCATTAATAAATAATTTAAGTAATTATTATGTGAATGAAAAAAAAATTTACAGATCTAGAATTAACACACATAAATCAACCGACTTAAAATATAAATTTTCATACTCCATAAATTTATTAATTAGTACTGTAGAATTTTATAATTAATTGTGCGATTGACACATTAAATGAAAGAAATACCAATTAATTTTACAAGAAATTATTCTTGGATAAATTATTGTTAGCAATATAAACTTTGTTCTGTAAATAAAAATCTACAGCTGGTTATAACCTGATAGGGAACCAGTCCGTAGCTGATAGGAATACGAATGTTATTGAAAATATCTATTTAAAAAATAATTATAATGCTCGATATTTTATTGTAAAATGAAATTAAATAGCCACTGTTGCTTTATTATAAGCATTCTTTTTATATATTGAATGAATTGGATAATTTACAAGAAATATTAATAATTAAAAAATTGATAAAAAATCTAAAACTAAAGGAATGATATTAATTTTATAAACGACTATGGAAGTGCTAATATAAGCGAAGCCAGACTAATTCATAGTAACTAGTAATCATTTTATTCTCTTGATTATATTTATAAGAAAATATTTTAGTTATATAACGAAATTTCTTAAAATAACGTGTAATGTAATAAATTATTGATACAAGAAACTCTTTATTATTATCTAGTAATTTTTTTAAGCACTATACGTATTAATAAATATTAGCAAGTTAAGGTCAAATGGAACAGAGATTATTGCAAAAAATGTTTATGATTCATAAATATTAATAGTTTTATAAATTTGTCATTATAATATATACTTGACTTTAGGTTTAATTTTTGGCAGTACAAAGCTTTAAACAAATAGATAAATAATATAAAATTAATTTCTTGCATAGTTCATTAAATAAATATAATTTCTAAATAAGTCATTTAATGTATAGATACATAAATAAATAATAATAAATTCACAGCTTATAAATTGTAACACTTCTTAGTAATAATATCTATATTGCCTATTGCTACTACAAACTCAGGAAAAATATATTAAATCAAAGATGATTATAATTAAATATGTAGTAAAGAAGATAGAAACAAAAGATAATATATCACTGAATCAATAACATTTTACATGTATAAATAATTTTAATTATATCAAATAATGTATCTAATGCTTTAATTAAGTCAATTATTTATATATACATATAATTATTTACTTTTGATTAATTTAGTAAATAAAATTGTTATTATATAATATTATAGTATAATTAAAAGCTCATGAGCATTTACTTTTCCCACGTTATTATTATTATATAATTTACATTATTAATGAAACCTTATTACAAAATTCAATAATTTTGCAAGCAATTTAAACTAAGTGTCAAACAGAAACATTGAGGTTGATAATAGGCAGCCCAATCCATTATATTTGCATGTATGTTAGCAATAAAAAATCTTGTAAAGAGAGTGTAATAGTAATTTTTTTATAAATATATATTAAAACATTTAAGGATGATTGAAAACAACAATTATGTTAGTTACTTATTCAATACAAAATATATAAAGATTACCTGCATAATATAAAAATAATGAAATGTATTACAAAATAAAACTATTGAAAACTACTCGATTACATGGTACACAGAATAATTAAATTTCATCTAACAGAATTCATTTATTTTAATTTTTATTTAAATAATTTAATGTATAAATATATAAATTTTAAATTATTTAATATACGATTAATAATTATGCCATTTTTTTAATTTGTAGTTATCTACTTTTGTGTTTTTATTTTAGTATGAATATTACTCATATTATTGTTTAAATTATTATTGTATTTTATTAACAGTATTAAATATATAATTTTAATTTTTCATATTCCTAGTATTGTTTTTGTACTCATTATTACTGTTTACAAGACTTTTTTTGTAAATGTATTAGGAATTGTCAATTTACAGTTAAAAGTACCTGGGTATAATAAAAATTTTAATGATATAAATATTTCTATTATATTGTAAGTATAATAAAGTGAAAAATACTGGATTAAAATAATAAAGTTTATAAATATTAGAGACGTTATAAAACCAAGATTTGAAAAAGAAATGTATGCAAACAGCAAGAATTGCATCTAATTTATTGTTATATTTGACCAAGTTCACTGAATATCAGAAATTCAATGGGTGTTTTTAGAATACTTAAAATATGTAGAAATAGCGGAATAATAAAACATATTTAGATAAATTCAGTAAATTACTATTGTTTTAATTATAGTTTGGTAGATAAATGTTAAAAATTCACTCGTAATCATAAGTATATTTATTTATTTTTACGCACTTAATGTGTAAAAAAAACAACAATCAAATCAAAGAATTAACAGTTATTTTTTTTCTATTTTATTGAATTTTATTATGTTAATTACAATATTATATTTAGTTTCTTATACGTTATATTTACTATTTCTTTTAGATTATGGGAATGCCACTTTGTATTTTAAAATTCTACACGATGGAAGCTCATGTAATATATAGAGGTTAATTCGTATTTCGTGTTATAATAATATTGACAAAATGGCTTCTGCATTGGAAAGCCTTGAAACGCAGCTCGAATTGTTTATTGAAAATGTCCGTCAAATACGTATTATAGTTAGTGATTTTCAACCGCAAGGTCAAAATGTTTTAAATCAGAAAATGTAATTCTAAATTTGACTTCACCATTCAGTACTATATATTTTTGTTTATGATATTTTATACCCATTGCAAAAACCAACGTTTTTCTCAATTGTATTTTTATTTGATTTATATAATATAAATCATTTCAATGAATTTTTTGTTATTTTAGACAAGGACTTGTAATCGGATTACAAGAAATCGATAAGTTAAAAACGCAAGTACAAGATGTGCATGTTCCTTTAGAAGTTTTCGAGTTAGTATATGTTTCATTATTTATAGTTATATATATTATATATTATTGATTATTTATTATCTTTATTAAAATATTTGAATTAAATTTATACATTATTTATATAAATATAACTATATTTTATATTCTTTACAATTCATAACTATTTTTATGTATGTTAATATTAAATATTTATTTATATTTTCTTTGTAGTTATATCGACCAAGGAAGAAATCCACAGTTGTACACAAAAGACTGCATTGACAAAGCATTAACAAAAAATGAGCAAGTGAAAGGAAAGATAGATGCATATAGGAAATTCAAAGCAAACATGCTTGTTGAATTAAATCGTGTATTTCCAAATGAATTAGCGAAGTATCGAGCAATTCGAGGCGATGAATAATGTAATACTTAATTTTATTAAAGTTAATTTTTAATTTTCGAAAATCTATTCGAGCTATTTGCAAATTGTATGGATAAGATTCGCTTTCAATTTAAATATATAAATTTATAAGATAATTAACTTTTTCCATTGGAATGTTTGTACATTTTTTAATTATTCTTTTAGATTATTTTAATACATGTACAGACATTCATTAATTTTATATTCACGAGATATTTCCTTTAAGAAATGATCATTTCTTTTATTTAAATATAATTATATTTAGGGATGTAATTGAGACATTTAATGTAATGCAGATTAAATTAATTAATCTAAAATTTTATTTTATTTAATTCAATAAATTAATTTTATTTTTAAGTAACAAATATTCCTTCAATCTATAATATATTTTTATTATAATTTAATTTTTATAAGTTTAGATAAAAACTCAATGAGCATTAAAGTTATTTAGTATAAACTTATATTTATATTTATAATGTGATTTTATTATTTTTGTTCTCCTGTCTAATTGATTAATAAAACTCTATGATAAAACGTTCTTTCAATGTTATTTGAAAAATGTATTTCATTGTGTATATTATTAATTTTAGGGAAAAAGTTTAATCGTTAAGTTATAGAATGATAGTTTCAATCATATAAATTAATAGTTTTTACTTCAATTTGTTGTAAGCCAAAAAAATGTTGTCACTTTAGCTTTAGAAAAAAAATTTGGATCATATTAATATTATCGTAAAGCTATAATTTAAAAGGTATTACATTAATGAAAAATTTATATTTTTCACTAATAAACATATATAATGTTTTATATTTAAAATGGCACATTACTAATTTAAATACATGTATATTTATTCATTTGGGCGTTTTATAAGAATAAAATAAAATTGATAATATTCTAATATATTCTCACTATTTTCTTTTATAGTTAATTTTTGAAAATTAATTTTTAAGGGAAAGATATTTTTCGAAATCCACTAAACACTCAGTCATAAATAATATGCAAGAAGTGCCGCGAAATATTTGAAGTATTGAAAGGACTTTGAACCTCCAATAATAACGGCATCACGAATTGGGAGAGTTTGAAAAATGTAGTGGGGAGTGGTTTCAAATTTCTGAGACTAATAAGCTGTGAGATCCTATTGGTTGCAACGGTAAAGAACGTGGGCCCACTTCTACTCCCTCCGCTCACGACGTCATTCCTTGCTAGGCAATGAAGACAGCGATAGTGAAGTTATTTTGTCGAAAGCGCTTTCGTGGTCCACGTAGATACGTACAGTTGTTAATAGCTACAGGCGCAGTAATAATGATGATCTTATTTTTTTTTATTTTCATCAGAGTTTTTGGAGGCGTAGCAAGTAATAACCCTGGGTGAGTTTTTACCTGTACTGTTTAAAATTGTTTAATGCTTGTTCGTGTGTATAATCAGATGCAATTCGAAATTTTATGCTTTGTCCTGTTTTTATTCAATACTCTACGGCTCCTAGGAACATGAGTTTTCTTTTATATATAAGTATAGGAAAGAAGCAATATCAGTGGAAAGTATTTGTTTTAAACTGTGCGTGAGGTGTAAGAAACTATTTATAAATTATACAAATAAAATTTTTTTGATGGAATATTTCAATTGAATTATTTAAGTGATATCTGTATTAAAATGTCAAAGAAAAAATCTTCATTTAATAATAAACAAACTGGAAAATGTAATTTAAAATATATAAAGTAAATTAATGAAGTAGATTATTTATAATGTTTAATTTATAGAGCTTTGAATCATTGTTGAAAAAATTATAAAAGTTTATACAAATATTACTCGGAAGATATTATTTGTAAAAGAATAAAATATAATAATTAGGAGGCTTATATATGATCTATTATGTATATATATGTGTGTGTGTGTGTGTTTTCGCGAGCGCGTGTATGTATAATCATAAATTTACTAAATTAAAATATTAACATTTATTCATATTACATAAATGTTAATCATATTACTATTCAAATCAATAAATTTTTGTAATAAATGATTTTTTTTTTATTTAAGTATAATTTTTTTCACTTAGATTAATGCACATTAATTAATAAAAATTATCAGTGATGGTTATCTGTGCTGGATTTATTTGTAATTTAAAATTTTAGCGTATCATATCTTGCTGAAATTATCTGTCTTCATAAACAATTTAATTACGACTTTTTATTATACCTTAGAATTTTTCGCTTTTCACCGTTCTCTTAAGACAAATCTTATCCTCTTATTATTTTGCTCCAGCAAATCGTAAACATTTGAATTTAGAAATAAAGAATTATATTTAGTTATATTTATACTTATTATTTACTTATTTAATAATTCATATTAATTTTAATTAAACGATATTTAAAATTAATTTGAAAGAGATATAAATTTTCAACATTTAAAAGGAATCAATAAATGAGAATGCATAAATAGCTGTTAATATTTTAGATAAAAATGCTGTCTATTTTCATACAAAATATTAGTATGTGCATTTTCCAGGAAACATTGATAAAGTTACAACAATAAATTTAGTCTTATTCTGTAGGATTCGAATATAATTGTAATAAATAAAAAATGTATATCATAAAAGTATCCGCTATACTTTTTGCTATTATTTTTATCTTTAATTTCATTTTTATTCGTACTTCATGGTGAAATTAAAGTTCTCGTAGCGTTCACTTCTCTATAAATATTATATAAGTATAAAGTTGGAGAATAAAATATGTACAAAATAATATAAATACAAATAGTACTATAGAAGTAAAATATTCAAATTATAGTAATCTTCCTCATCTTATAGAATCGAGAAGATTATTGATATATAATTGCAAAATGTTTATAAATAAAAAGGTAAATACTATGAAAAATGAACTATTAATTAAGTGAAATAATAATTCTGCTATATAAATGAAAAGCTTTGAAATACTTATAAGAATGTGCAAAGTAATATTCTGTTTTTAAGATAAATTCTGATATAAAAATTAGATGTTTCGGATTACAATTTAGGGTTATTATATTATTCGAAAGTTTTATTTTTGAAAATAAACATAATATATCTGCTTTTAATACCAGTGAGGATCACAGTAAAAATAAATATAGCATAAGAATAAAAAATAAAAATTAACTCGATAGTTGACATACAAGAAAAAGAAAATGGTTACTATCAATATACAGACGATGAGATAATAGTGGTTCTTAGTATAATAGTATAATTATAGTATAATAGATAATGGATATTTGTAATATAATACTTAGTATAATAGATAATAGTAACTCTAAAAACGTAAATCACAAAAATGAAGCAGCAAGTGTATAAAAAATTACGAAAGATATAATAAAAATATAGAAGTATCTTTATTCGAATAATCATATGACAGATTTTTTGTTTATAAATAAGAATACATTTCTTAATATCGAATATCAATGCTCTTCAATTTAATGTTCAGTGACAGTATACCTTAGATTCATAGATAACCTGTATTTTACAGTCTTATAAAACTATACAAGTTTCGAGGATAAAATTAAAAGAAAGATTATCATATTCAACAACAATACTTAATTATTATACTTAACTTAATTATCTTTAAAAGGCTACATAAATACTGATATCTACCATCAAATCTTGTAATGTTTATTGAATATATATTAAAATGTATTCTTTATAAATTTTAATTGATAAATGTATAATCATTTAATTGTCGATACATTTCAATCATTTTTTTATAAGAATTCAGAAGGGATATACTTAACACCTTATATTAAAATAAATATAGATTTTAGAATAGAATAGGAATAAATGAAATAGAATTAAAAAGATAATTTGTAATAATAAATTAGTAGGTGATACGGCAATAATAAATATAGTTTATTTAAGAAATATAAACGATTAACGGAAAGGATTTTAAATAATTTGATTCATAAAACGTAAACAAAATCAAACGGATGTGAGCGATATTTATCGCTCAACTTTATCAACTCAATTAAATGAAAGTAGGTAGAAAGGTGGATTCTTTTAATGTAACATAATAGACAAAGTTGGAAACAGGTAATAACAACTAAGAAATTAAACAACAATTGGAAACGATCGATACAAAAAATTTACATTTTAGAAATATATGAAAATATCGGAAAATAAGTGTAATTAAGAATGAAAAATTCAAAAAACAAAAATAAAAATTTGTAATGATAACTAATAAAAGACATAAACAATGGAAATCAATGAATTTCAAAAGAAAAACTTAAACAAGATAATAGATAAACCTATAAAAATAAGCGTTTAATTACATAACGAAAACTTGTAAACCATATAAACAGATAATTAAAGTTAGAAGGGTTTATAATAAAAATTACGAATTTGCATTATATAGATAAATAAACATATATTCAAGAGGATAAGATGCAGTATCAAGGAATAGCTGTTTATAAACCCATTAGAGATAATATGTATTATATTTAATAGTATGGAGCAGGGGAAAGAAGTAATGGGGAGAATAGATAAATGGTGGGTCTCGGTATCAAACTAATAGAACCCAATAAAATAATGGTTTTTAATAATGCGCAGCTTTGTTTTGAGCATGATTCTCATGTTGCCTTAATAAACTGATATGTATGGGAAATTATAAATGAATTTTTCTCGTATCCTCGTCGTCAGATGACAATTACATTTTAATTAAACTTAGATCTCTGTTTTCCGCTGTCCTCCCTATGATTTTCATTTCTTTGCGATTATTGTCTATCATGATGTTTTGACCATGTCTGAAGATTAATAGTAAATAATGTAAATAGAAACTATAGCCTTCGCTTTAATATATGCAATTTATATTTCTTAAATACAAACATTTTTAAGGAATTCGTCATGTATTATTTAGAATATAAATTGTTTATATTTTAGATATAATTTGGATAGAAGTGAGCCTTGTCATATGTATTAAATGTATACCAAATCTACTAAATATACCTTAGTAATTATTAGTTGTTTAAATAATTTTAATAATTTTAAATTAATAATCATTAGTTGTTTTCTAGATATAAATACATCTTGTCTTTGATGTTATATAACTTTAGTATGCAAACATTATTATATCTATAATCTACAGAGCTTAAAACTAATTTTCTGTACATATTTTATTCTTTTTTTTTTTGTTCATTTATATAATAGTATAAATATATACAATGTATAAATATGATATAAGGATACTAACGTAGGATGCTCGATTTTAATATTAAATAATACATTTTTCTAAAAGTGACTAATAACGATTATATTAATAATAAATTCAGTATCTGTTAGTCGAACTAGAAATTATGGTAATAAATTATAAGATAAAGCATTAAGTTTTATATTAATATGAAGCAATTATTTGGTTAAATAAGCAGTTAAGTAGTTTTTTAATTCATATAAATTATCTGCTATTTTAGTGTATTTGCAAATTGTTTTTAAAAGCTACGAAGGTACTCCCGTTGTAATTTTATATTTTTACAATTTTCTTTTTTATGAATATTTATTTTATACATTTGTTTCTACATCATAAATGTAAAATATCTCTTTTATTCATAAATTTTGAATGTTCAATACTGTTGTAAAATATTTTTGGAAATTCAAATGAGAATATTTTAATTATTAATTTCATAATGCGTTAATTATTTTAATATCGTTTATCTTTTGAATTAACTGACATTATTAATTGTAGGTGTAATATATTTTTTATGTAAAAATTAAATTTTTAAAATTTTAAAAACTTATTTTACTATTTTATAATATTACAGATCGCCATGGTATTATTATTGTGATGCAGGTATTTGCAAAAAGGCAGAAATAATGGAAAATGTAACATCACCATTAAGTCTTGGAATCTGTCAATTGTTCTGTGGTGAAGTTGGTGGAATATGGCCTAAACCTACGGGTCATATGTCGTTCGGAAACTATGTTGCCAAACTAAATCCCAATGAAATTACGCTTAGTGGTGTTGATTTTAAAAATATAATCGGACAGCTTTTACAAGAAAATGTTAATAGACTCAAACAAAGTATCAAGAGTTTATCCGGCATTGATACAATTAAAGAAGGGGGTTATAGTTTAATTCTTAACATTATTGGTCAGTTTAAGAATGAAGCACCAATATTATCTATAAACACGTTCGAAAACTACACAATTAACATTTATCAAAAAAATAATAAGGTATTTTTATTCAGTTTCAACTCAAATTATTCAGATAATTAACATATAATTTACTTTAAGTTAATAATATTTCACATTTATGTAATGAATAAATAATGATGTGAAACTATTTGGAAAATAAAATCTCACATTTAAATGCTACTATTAAATTAAAGTAAATTTTATTAATATTCACAAGAGTATTAACAGATTATAAAAAATTATTTTTTCAGCTTTATGCAGATATATCTAGTGCTTCTTATTTTGGAGCACGTCATGCAATAGAAACTCTTTCTCAACTAATTATTTACGATGATCTCTATGGAGATATAAAAATTGCTCGTGATGTATATATTCAAGATGGACCAGCTTTTCCATACCGTGGAATTTTACTAGATACAGCTCGAAACTTTATAGATAAAGCAACAATATTACGTACTATTGAAGCTATGGCAATGTCTAAGTTAAATACTTTTCATTGGCATATTACAGATTCTCATAGTTTTCCTTATTCAAGTAGAACATGGCCAAATATGCCTAGATATGGGGCTTATTCTTCTCAAAAAATCTATACAGAAAAAGATATTAAAGAAATAATTAATTTTGGGCTTGTCAGAGGTGTTCGTGTAATACCAGAACTTGATGTACCAGCTCATGTTGGAGAAGGATGGCAATGGGTAAGTATTGTTTAGCATTAATATTTATTCAGTAATTTAAAAAATGAAATATATTTTAAATATTTTCACTCTCTCTCTCTCTCTCTCTCTCTCTCTCTCTCTCTCTCTCTCTCTCTTTCAATGTAAGTTATTCGTTATTAATAATAAACAGTAAAACTACATTTCATACTCAACCATTCGTAACAAGAGCTTGCTTGTAAACAATCTTTAGGTTGTTAGTAAAATTTTGTTTTTTTAAAATTTGAATTTGATGTTAGAAAATAATTTTTCTGATAGTTGAATAAATATATTGTATTATTTTTTCCCACTTTATATAGGTAATGTAATTAATAATTATAAGATAATATATAAATATTAATATTGTATGCCATAATCTTGTAAGATATGAAAAATTTGTTAATGTTCCCCTATTTTCTCTTAATTTCACTTCAAATCTTAGGTTTAAATCCTAATTTCGAAATTTTTATGCTATCTCCTTTAATATATTATATAATAACTTGATGTTATTAATTATAATTTATTGAATTTTATTGCCTATATCCTTTTACTTTATAGAAATAATTTAGTTTACAAATCATTCCTTAATTAAGTGAACTTGTGCTTCGATATTTTTCGACTTTAACTCTCAAAGCAAATTCAATTGCTTTTTCGTAATGAAGCGTTTTAATATTTAAGAGATCATAAGATTTAGTTTCTCTTATTTTCCATGAACTTCATTATATTGTTATTTAATAGCTTTGTAGAGCACTTCTAAAAATTTATCTAGAAACGACAATCTTTCAGTAATCAGTAATATCAATCTGGCAATTGATTAAGTGTCTGTTTAGTAAACCGTTTTAAAAATAATAAAAATATTTTGTAAATTCTAACATGTGATCTTTTTCTGCTCCCTCCTCTCTAGAATTCTGATACTTTCACTAATCGTATATTTTATATTATCTTGAACGCAGGTAGCTATTATAATTTTCGATTATGATACTGTATTCACAGTAACATCGTCTTAGCTAACGTGGAAAAATTTGTATCAAATTTTTTGTTTTTGAAAGTGGTTGTCGGTTTCAGTTATTTGCATATAGTAAATTGTTTTTCTGGATATAGTTAGTATATCTTACATATTATACATTCAATAGGTAAATAAGGCATTCTATTAGTTTTTATTTATTTCAAATCATATTAGAAGTAGTATAACATATTACGCGGTTCGACTAATTCAAGAATCATTAGCAATCTGGATATCGTGTACTGTTTCTATTTTTCAATTAACTCGTTCTCACTTTGACTTTTATCCTTCTATTCAGTAAGTTATAAGAGGATATTTATACGAAAAGTATAAACATTCTGATGAAATTATATTATGTTAAAGTTATATTATATTATTTACGTATTTTCGCTAACTTGTAATTTTGACAAATTTTATGGCGTGTCGGAAGCTCATGACTAACAGTTGAAGTGCTTTCTGATTATACTCAATATAATTTTAATAATTTGTAGTATTTAATGTTTCTATTTTAATGCAATTTATTTCTTATCTTCAAGTTACCAATTAAAAAGTTACCGGAAACGTGAATTAATAAATAAATAAGAAAATGCACCTTACTTTATTTTATTATTATTGAACAAAATTCAATTTATTTAAAGAAATTGAAGGTATTACTTTCAAAGTACTTTATACACAATTAATGATTTTTAAATTTAGTAATTATTAAAATTAATTTAATTTATTATTATTTAATGTACGTACAGTTGTTTATACTATATATTCAATATAATACAAATTTATAAATATTTACGAAAAATATCTTAAAATAATAAAATATTAAATTAAATAATGTTTTTATATTCTCCATTTCTAAAGTTCTAAACAATCATAGTTCTATATAATTAGTACATAATTCTAAACAAAATTTAAACAACAATAATGAGAAATTAAAATATAATCGATACACTGTTACATCGATAAAATTAAAGTAATTTTAATAGTATTGATCACTACAATACATTATATAAATTAGTAGTATTAATAATTTTATTATGATTTATCATTTAAAAGAATAAATTATTTTAATGTATTATAATATTTTAATTTATAAAAGTACGATAAATATATAGATGATTATAGATTATAGATACATGCTTGCGATTAAAATTTTAACTATAACATTTTAATTTTCGCATCACTTTTTTTACGTATATAACATATTTTATCTAATATAAATATTTCATCTATATTTTTTTATTTTATATATATGTTTGTATACTCGGATGGATCGAAATCTGTGTTTTTATTATGACGATCAGAATAGATTTTAATTTGTATTTTTGTCAGAATCTTCTTTACTTTCCTTAGATAAATTTTGACTTTAAAATTCATTTTATTAACATAAAAACAAAAAAACTTATATTTTTTTGTGAAATAGAAATGAATAACATTTGTGAGTTATTAAGCAACTTTCATTGTTTCTTTTCAAAAATAGATAATGCGTAACAAAAATAATAATAATCTAATTATAATAATAAAAATTCTAATATAAATAATATAAATAATAAATAATTTAGATGAAGTAGATTAAATAAAAAAAATAATAAAAGTGTGTCTTTGCTTGTGTCTGTATGTATATAAGAAATGATAAGTTTTTTTCTTTTTCTTTAAACCAACAAATATTAGTATGGAAATATATATTTTTAAATTTTACTAACTCTGGCAAATAATATTTAGTTATATATTAAAATTATACAAATTAACAGAACAAGTAAAGATATTAAATGCATTAATTTTGTAAGAATTCAATGAATCAAAAACTACAGTTTGCCTAAATAAAAAGCTATAAAATTAATTAACAAAATTTAGATAAGAAAGAAGAAAAATTAAAAAATTATTGTATAAAAAATAAAAAATAATTATCAAAAATATAATTTGCGTCTCAGAGTACATGATTCTGAAAATAAATAAAGAAAATATGTGATCTAGTAAATCGGATATCAAAGAAAAAGTAAAATACGAAGGTTATAAGAAAAAACAATGGTTAAATTTAACAAAATGATATTTTAAGATGTAACCGATTGTATTTAGTTCGACCTATTAGTCGATATTGTTTAAGTATATTGTAGACTTTGAGTCGGCATTTTTCTGATTTTTTACAAACAATATTAATGCGTTACTTAAAAACTTAAAAAAAATTAAATTAATTAAATTTAAAAATTCAACGGCAATCAAAATTGTTATAACGATGACAAAACGAAACTCTGATCTTGTACTTAGCGTCATTTTAAACTTAATATATTCGTAAGTATTACGCTACACTGTATGGGCACGTACACATTAATTACATTGTATATTTATTTTTTTATTATCTACAAGTACATGCCCTTTCTGGAAGTATGCCCATATATTACACTATGCATGTGTTCTATTATATATTCATTATATTGTACCGGTATATACCACACTTATATTACATCATGCACTACGTCTTAGACAGAATGAGTACTCATATTAAGAGTAATATTGATTAGATTTTAATAAATATAAAATATTTGGTATCTATGCATACCATAAACTATTGTAATTTTAAATAAGAAAATTTTTAATATATCAATTCAATAAATTTGTATTATGTTTAAAATAAATAATATATCAAACTATTTAAGTCCTTGAAAAATAATTTTTAATAATAGTCAATAATATAACTTATGCTATTGTTAAATATCTTTACATTCTTCATTTGACTTCTGTACTTGTGTACGTAATAGTTGCAATTAAATGATAATGATAAATAAAGTAACTTCATATTCAAGATTAAAAACTTTATCAATATTGAACAGTAATTTTTAATCGACACTTTAATATCACGTTTCTATATCTAAATTCGAAAATAAAAATGTATATATTTTGTCCTTATTCTTATATTTAATATTACTATTTCATCTGGAAAAAATTATCGAACAATAAAAAGTATTTAATAATTTTGTATAACGTATATAAAATATTATTTTTAGAGAATTTTTCGTAAATATTAAATATTTTTTCATAAAGATATAAATTTATTAAATCTGTAAACATTTAATGAAATTCCAGGAAAAGTCCAAGAAATTTCAAACTTTTATTTATTAAAACTGTTTTTACATAAACAAAGAGTAATTATATTCTGGTCATGAAAATAGTCATTAGATAAATTTTATCGAACCTTCTATATGAGCCTTTAACTTGATAAGGATTAATTTTCTATAGCGGTTTTTATAATTTTTTATAATAATAACAAAAATGATTTTAGTTTCATAAAATAAATTAAATTACATTTTAAAAATATTTGCATAATCAAAGTTCACACACATACATACATACACTCATATATATTATTTCTGGATATTCGATTTTGTAAGCCTTACGAATAGTAAAGTAAAATTTTTATACATGTATGCAATGTCCAGAATTAATGCATTGAAAAATAATAATGATGTTTAACATGGCCCATTCTTTAAAAGAAAAAACCAATTATAAAATATAATACACTCAAGTTCTGAATATTGTTTCAGAACGATTATTAGTAGCGTATTTAATGACATGGCCTGGCTACAGTTTAAGAACTCGATAGTATCGCTTGGTAAGTCTGAGAATGTTGATTAAGTATGCTATTCAAAAGTTCAGTTACAAGATTGCATAAAAAACTATTGGATAAAGTTAGGATGTTAATTTATAAATAAATTTAAAGTTAGAAAATAAAGGTTTTCTTAAAAGTTTGTTGTTAAAATAATAACGGGGAAAGATCGCTGAATTTTTGCAATTGCGTTGTTCTCTACGTGGTATGAAAAATAGAATATCCTGGACGAATTCTCTCTCCGAGAGTCTATTAACTAATGCAGTAAACAACTATCTAGTCTTAGCTTAACTTCTTAATTCTATAATACGTAGTTTTATACGGATAATAATAACAGTTTAAATTAGCTTATAATACAATACTTTTTCAATGTAATATATAATATTTAATTTTTATTATCTATAAGTTTTGAAATTATTGTACAATTATTGTAATAATTTAATTGATTATTATAATTACTTATTTAAAAAAACATTATTTTATTGTAGTTATGTTTTTTTTTTATTATAAAGTAAATGATTTGTGATTAATTATGATCACGTTTATAACTAGTTACAAAAGTTTATATTGTATCAGCATTGAGACGATCTTCGTCTGAAATATTATTTTAAAAATTTTTTATTTAAATTATTTAGTGCATAATCATTTTATACTGAATTTATTTTTAAATAATATAGGTTGGGCACAACGCTACTGTATGTTTTAAAGCGGAGCCTTGGCAACAGTACTGTGTTGAACCACCATGTGGACAATTAAATCCTATAAGTGAAAAAGTATATGATATTCTCGAAGGAATTTATAGTGATATGTTGAGAGATTTTCTACCTGATTTCTTTCATATGGGTGGTGATGAAGTAAGTATCAAATGCTGGAATTCATCCAATTTAATTAAAGATTGGATGATCGATCATGGCTTGGATTTTTCTGAAACTAGTTTTTATAAACTTTGGAATTATTTTCAATCAAAAGCTTATGAAACATTAATAAAGGCAAATAATGGAAACAAAGTTTCGGTTATTTTGTGGACCAGCGGTCTTACAAACGAAGAAAATCTTCAGTTTCTCGATCCTGAAAACTATATTATTCAAATTTGGACAACCAAAACTGATAATACAATAGGTCGATTGATTAAGAATAACTTTCGAGTTATTTTTTCTAACTATGATGCACTCTATTTAGACTGTGGGTAAGATTTTCTTTTTTACAATTGGAGAATTAACGTATTTAACATAAAATTATTTAACAATTTTAACAATACATGAATTTTTTAATTAAAGCTTTGGTGCTTGGATTGGAGAAGGCAATAATTGGTGTGCTCCATACAAATCATGGCAAAATATTTATGAAAATTCACCCATGAAAATCTTAGAAAATCAAGGATTTTCTAGAAAGCATAAACATTTAGTATTAGGTAATAAATATTTCACAAAATATTTACAACAGATCTAAATTGATCTCAAGTTTATTAAAATTTTCATTTTTATATTTAAATGTTAGTTAAACGTTATGCTAGACAATCACATTTTTAATATAAGAACATAATTTTTAAATTCCTACTTTTATTATTAAAAATTTTCAGTTAAGTTTAATATCAATATGCATCGATATTAAAAAATGCTTTATATGTAATCATATAATTATTTATTTTAATATTTATTGCACTAAGTGATTGTCATGAATCATTTATGAACAGGTGCTGAGGCTGCTTTGTGGTCAGAACAAGTAGATAGTACATCTGTGGATTCAAGATTATGGCCACGTTCCGCGGCATTAGCTGAACGTTTATGGTCAGATCCATCTTCGTCGTGGATTCATGCAGAACAACGAATATTAAAACACCGAGAGAGGCTGGTACAGCGAGGCATCCTGGCTGATAGTTTAGAGCCAGAGTGGTGTTTGCAAAATCAAGGCCATTGTTATTTATAAATTATAAGCACTAAATAAATATAAAATATGTAATTTTTATTGAAAATCTATTTCAGTCAAAATATTATGGCTGTGAATAAAATAAATAATTATGCTTTGTGTACTGTATATTTACTAAAATATGCTTATATATAAAAATGTGTTCACATGTTATATTACCTTTTACAGTAAAATATGATTTTGTAAAAGAACTATTTTTACTTAGAGAAATTTGTTTATTTAATTGTCCTAATGTTTATAATAATTACAGATAAATACCTCACATTAATGAATTATAAAAAATATTTTATAAAAATTATCATAATCAAACTTTTCCATAAAAAATTTGTAATATTTTTATTTAATTAATATAAATTGTACTATATAAAAATCATATCATGAAATCAATTAGATTTGTAGTGAAACTAATATTACTTTGCAAGATTACTTACTAATATTTATGAATTGTTTTACTGCAGCAGATAAATGAAGATTTTACATCAGTACTAAGCAGTTTTTTTATTTTATGTGTATTAACAAGCAATATTAATTACTATATATTTATATCGACATTATAGGAATTGATAGGAATTAGTCAGAACCTATTCAGAACATAATTAGTAAATAAAATTATAATACTTATATATTTTACTTGAATAGAATTAATTAAATAAACTATTTAAAATTAAAATATCAAGGCAACATGACTTATATTGAATGGCCTTGTGGTATCATAGTGTTAATGAATCAGAATATTCCATATAGTTGATACTAGTCAACCTGGTGTTTGTACTAAATCAGTACTTATTTTTATTATAATACTCAATCTTATACTGCTGTTATTGAATAAGGTCGTTGATATATATAGTGTACCGAAACATTGACTGCGGTAATTATTATTAACATAATAAAGAGAAGAAAGAAGAAGGAAAGGACACTGAAACTTTTTTAACGTGTTACAGTCAAGATTATATTGCAAGTCATCGCATTGAATGGGTTTCAAAATTCGATAGTCATCATTACTGGATCAGATAGCAAAAATGGATGACTAATCTGATTCTTTATTCTAGCAATGTTATGGAATGTGACATAATTTAGTTGAATTGATTCAATTGCCCTCATCGTCCCGCGCTTTTCTATTATATCGCGAGTCATATGATACGCCGACTGTGATTTATATTGTGTTAGAAGGAAATTAAGAAGTTAATTTTAAAAGTAAATTAGTATTTTTTGTTTACTTTTTGATCTATTTATTATGTAAAGTATTTTATTAATTTTGCATTCAAACTATTCTGTTTTATATATATATATATTTCATTTAGTTAAATAAAAGAGAGATAAAGCAGTATTTTAAATAGTTATATTATATTATATGTATATGGTCCCTATACATGCCTTATCAAACGTTGATCTTGGTCAGTATCATTTGGCTAATGACATTCGACACAATCTAAATATAAACATATTGTAAATACTAAATAAAAGGAACTGTTAAAGTAGAAATGTAACAAAACCTTATTAAATTGAGAACTGTAGTAGTATATTTAAAATTTTTACATTATTTTTTATTTTGTTAGTATAAAATAATTTAGGCGAATATAAGAATAAAAATAGTAAAATCATAATGAAGTAATCAAAGTAGAATTAAAATATATTTAATTAAACAATTTTTAAGAATGGTAAATTATAAATATGAGAATTCTTTTTGTAGTTTCTATAATGCATAATAAATTGAATACAGATATTACAGTTACATAACTTTAATAAAATCTTAAAGTCTTATGATCATATTACATTCTAAATTAATATACATGTTTTGCATAAATTATATAAAATAATATTCACATTAATTTTTATTTAAAATTGTATCTAACATTAAAATTAATGAATGGTAATCAAAATTTATTTACAAAAATAAATAACATGAAATGTAGATCTTTGGATTACAGGTGATTTGATTTCATCATCATTACCATTTTATTTTTTGTTATTTATATTCAAAGAAGTTGAGACTTAACATTTTCTATTTATATTGATAAACTCATTGAGTCCAAATATTTTAAATTGTGGTCATAAATCCAAATTTACTGCATTAATAGTTTTAATGTTAATTATTTTAATAAAAACGGAGGCACAAAACTAACACTGTAAAATCTTGTTTTTAACATACAGCAAATAATTATCAATTCACTTTTCTTTTTATCTATCGATGTCATTTCATTTATATTTTAGTTATTTAATCAATGACTTCACAAAGTAGAAAATCTAAAAGCAAATATTTTTTAGTATTTTTTACGATGACAGTCATTATGATTCTTTTCTTAATAAAAAATAAAAATTTGTAAAATTCTTGTTACCATAAGGAATTAAAAGGAATTACAAAAGGCATGAATAAAAAATTTAAGCATGTGTTATTAATTCAACATTTATTTAGTATTAAATTTTTTTTAATTTAATTTTAAAAATACTTAATAATTCACATTTGCTTTTATCTGAAATTTACTTAATACAAAATAAAAAAAAATGTTTTTTTTAATTATACCATTTCATTAAATAAATGATATTTTTTGAGATACTATTATAAAAATCTATCTATATATATTTTTTAAAATTATTCATATATAGTATATCTAATTAATAATTTATTTTTTACATTTTTTTAATGCAAATTTAGAATAAACTATTTTAAACTGTATAGAGATTGTTTTATAATATTGTAATAAATAACAAATTGAAATCAATCATTTGGCAATATGTACTATTACAAAAATAATACGACTATTTTAAATTTACAATTAAGACTGAATAATAATACATTCTAAAAACAATTTCACTTTGTACACATTTATATAAAATATTAAAATTTCAATCACAATATTAGAAAATTTTATATTACAAAATTAATATTTTATAATGATTAATGACAGTATTGATTTCAACATATTCCATTATTTTTAATAATTTTAAAGCTTAATTTCCATTGATACATTTTTTATATGAAGCAATTCTTTTTTTTATTTTTGTGTAAAATATTAATTATTTAATAAAAAGAATCATTATAAAAGTATACATTTCGTCATAATTGAATATATATGCATTTAATAATTTTCTAATAACAATAAATTAATAATTTATCGATTTAATTGTTTTTTTTAGAAGTCTTTGGGTACTTTATAATTTGAACTATAGTAATTTAAATGTAAATTTATTTATAATAAAAATAGGTATGAAATTTTATTTATTATGAATAATTATAATTGAAAACAATTTAATTTATAAATCAAAATATTTTAAAAACAGAGTGTTTAATCTCAAGAGTTTCGATTTAAATATATGGTTGTACTATAGTTATGAAACCTAAAAACAGGTTGTATGGATATTTATAATAAAAATTATTCGATTATATTTAATCTTAATCTAAATAGTATAATAAAATTATATCGATACATTAAATAAATTATAGATTTTTATTAACAAGAAATTTTTATATTTAACAATATAATAGAATAAAAAATATATTCTCTACGATATAAACATTGTGAATTAAAATTTATATATTTATATTTCTATAAAAAATATATCTTTCTTATTATTTTAATAAACTTATTATATTCTAATATTTCGTAAATTGTATTTACAGTATAATTTTATATCTATGCTTTTAATTATTAATCCACACACACACAGAGACAAAACCATACTTATGATTATTATTTTTCACCATATTAATATCCTCTTTATCTTGATTACTCATTTTCTAATTTTATTAAATTTTACATATTGAAAAAAGGTAAAATTTTTATTATTTAATTTGACCTTCAAAGTTTTTTGTTTATTAAGATATTGTATTTATTAATATATAATACTGTAATAATAAATGAATGTTCGATTAATAATTTTCATATTTGATTTAAAATAATAGATTAAAGGTTCAAGATAACTGGCATGCTGTTTGCTAGTTGATTAATTTATTGACATATGGCTTTAGATTTAATTATAAAATAATTTTAAAAATTAATAAAATAATCTTAGAATTCAACTACTCAATAATTCATTAACTTTACAACCTCCAATCAATTATGCATTTTAGTTTTGTAAGCTAATTATTATTAAAGTATTTTAACAATTTGAAAACGATTACTGCAAGTTTTATCAATTGCTAATTAAGTTTTCATATTATATAAAATCATATATAAATTGTTTATTTAAAAAATAATTAACTTTAATTATGTATATTTAAGCAAAACAGATAAGAATATACAAATTATTAAAAAATATGGAATGTTAAATAGGCCATTCACATTGTCAAATCGATTACAATTTTTTTGTCATAAAATTATATTAAGAATATTAATAACATTAAGAAATAATATAAACATTTCATAATCTAATGCTTCTTTTATCTACTTCGAGATTTGTACAATTTACAACATAACATAAACATTAAGTTATACATTATTTCATGAAATTAATTTTCTTTTTTCATTGATTCTGATGTTTGATGTTAATATAGATGAATAATTCCAAAATGTCTATAATACAATGGCGATTTTACGAAGTTAATTTAAAAATAATTTAATATTATTTATGTTCTGTTGATAAACGATGTTTACGGAAAATGTTACTAAATCTGCGACTTCGTCGTGGAGTTTCTGTAGCATTCCGAGCTCGATCTTTCCATTTTATTTTCTTACCTGTTAATAAACTTTGACTTAAGCTGTTATTAAATAATTCTTCTGAAGTAGATCCCGTTTTGATCTCATCTTCAGTAATAGGTACCGGATGATACTGCAGTTCAGCAGGATATGATGATTTTAGATGTGGTTTACATTTTGCATTTCTATTTTGTAAAATAGATAATCTATTTAAATCGTGTAATGAAGATAGATTACGAGATTTTTGCATGTCAGAAATATACGTCGTATCAAATACTTCTCCTTCTTCATCTTCAGTACTAAAGGCATTGCCCATTATTTGAAAATCTCTAAGATTATGAATTTTATTAATAGAGTCACTTTCAACTGATTGCAAAATGTTATGATTTGCTTCAGATTTCATAAGAGAATAATCTAAATTTAATTCATCATTGATAAATCTTTTATTTTGAATTTCATTACTTTTATAATTCCTTTTTCTGCCTTGAAACTTTTTAATTATATTTTCTTTTTCCTGCTTTTCATTTATTAATTTATCTCCTACATGCCATAACTGTTTAGATAATTCACCAATATGTTTCTTATATTTCTCAAGTTCTTCTGCATGATTATAGCATTGATATTTAATTTTTGATTCTAAGGCATCTACTTGACTTTTTGTTATAATGTCATGTTCCTTTTTTATAAGAGTAATTTGATTATTATATACAGATTTCATTTTTTCTTTCATTTTTTCCAATTTAAATTCGTATTTTTCGTGTATTTTCTTTGTATAATTTAGTAAATTTTGATTGTAATTTGAATCATATTTTGATAATTTATATGGATGATCTTCACTATCATTTTTAAAATCATTACTTTCATTTTTATTTTGTATTTTTTTATTTTCAATAAATTCAACTGCTTCACTAATATTTTTATTATCTTTTCCTTCACAAATAATTGTAGATTCATTTTGCATCACAAGCTTTCTTTCATATAGTTTTAATAGCTTCTTAAAATTATTTATTTGTTTATTAATAATAATAATTTTGTCTTTTAAAGTAGAATTTGATATAAATATATCATCTTGTAAATTAAGTTCATAATAATAATCCTTCTTTAGCATGGCTACAAATTGTACTGTAGTAATAAGTTTAAGCGACAAGAATTGTAGATTATGAAAATTAATATTTTTTAATTCATTATCGATTAAATCTTTCTTTTTTAATAGTTTCTTTAATTTTGGTTTATTATGAGTATAATTATATATGATATATTTGAATATTTGAAAGGTAAAATACCAATTTTTTTCTAATAATAATAATACTTTACAAATTTTTAAATTACTATGTATTGATTCAAACAAACAAATCCAAGTTGATTGTAGAAATTCTATACTATATCGATTTGATAATGATTGTTTATTATTACACTTGATAACTTCATTAAATTTTAAACATCTAATTTTATCATTTTTAATTTTATAATTATTTACTAATTTTATTATGTCAGGTGTAATATAAATACTACTTGTTCTCTCTTGAGTTGTGTATATTCCTTGTAAAATATATTCTCTTGCATTTATAGACTTTATCATGTTCATTTTAGGATTATTTACAATTACTTTCAAGTTTACTAACTCCAGAAAGTCATCTATATTCATTGTATTAAAATTATTTATAATGTTCAAAATCAATTTATTAAATGCATCATATTCTTTTGTTTCTCTTGATATCATTAAAATTTTATAAAACAAACTTTTTAAAAAGTGCTTTTCATTTGACCAATTTTCATTCTTGATAATTTCATAAATCTTGAAAAGTACATATCTGTCAATATGATCAATCTGTAAATTATAGTTATAATTTTGTAATGTTTTTGAAGTATGGAAACCTGCGGAACTTATATTAATTTTCTCGGTACTTAATGAATTATTTTTATAAATTAATAAATTATTTCCAATAATTTTCTCTTTATTTAATTTAATATTATTTTTTAATCTTTTTACTCCTTTATAAATGTCATTAATATTTAATAATTCTAAGAAAAAAGATATTTTATTTGCATCAGCTAAATTATTTTGAAAATTATTCTTAAATAAGACTTTTTTATATTGATCAAAACTATTATCAATCAATTTAGTAACAGACTGAGTTTCAATCAAATTATATTGGTCTTCTAAAATATCTTTATTTTCATTTTGTTTTTCATCAACTTTATTTATGGCTACATTCATTTTAGTATTATTTCTAATTATAATATTTATCTTTCCTTTTAGTTTTTCATATTCTTCCATAATTATTGTGAGCAATGTATTTACAATTTTAAATTTCTTTTTTGTATTAATCAATTCTTTTTCAGTATCTTGTAATTGAATTTCAATCACTGAACTTAATGTTTCACTTTTATTTATAGTTGTTTCACAAATTTCTTCATCATCTAAATTATAACTTTTATTATATAAATACATATTAGATTTCTCTTTTAAATAATTATGCAACTCTTCATATCTAACTTTCAATTCTAATAATTCAATTTCTTTTTTTTCTAATTGACCTAAAGTTGATTCTACTGTTTGCTGATTATTTAAATTCTTTTCTTCCAAGTCATAATATTTTGTTTTATAAATTTTTATTTCATTGGTTAAATAATTTTTTTCATCTTGAAGTTGTGAATTATCATTTTGTAATTTAGCTATATAATTTTCTAAACTTTGAACTTCTTTTTCATAAGTTAATTGCATTAATTTTGTATCTTGTATTTGACAAGAACAATCAATATTATTAATTTTTGAATTATCTTCATGTACCAATTTCATTTCTGACATTGATTTATGCAATTTATTTTGTAATTCTTTTATTTGATTTTGTTGAATTTTAAGATCTTCAATAAGTTCAGATTTTTCATACTGCAATGTTTCAATATTAGCTCTTAAATTTCTTAATTGTTTAGTTTGTTCATGCATTCTGTTATCCGTGTGCACTGACCTAATTACTGGAGAATTTAAAAATTCTTCCAACACATATTTTGGTTTTATACATGTTTTAAAATTAGTTTTATCAGAAATTGACAATATTTTGCAAAGATCTTCTACAGTTATATCTTTTCCAAGTGTATATATAGATTCTAAAATTGATTTAATTTTTACTTGTGTATCAAAAGAAAGATTAATACATAATGACTTATGAAATACTGGTTCTAGAGATAATCGAGATAAAACTAATATTGCAAAATATAAAGATTCAATAAAATTTTTGCAATAATTAAATTTAATATTTGGGTATTCATTTTCTATAAAGTATTGAACAATTTCATTTTTATTCGAATGATATTCCTTCTGACTCAAAGATTTTATTTTGTTAATCAAATTATAATAAACTTTATTATCTTCTAATTCTTCAATACTTTTGATACAATTATTTGTATCATCATGTAAACAATTTATCCATTGTAATATAAGATTTTTCCACGAATCCATGTTATTTATCCTATAAATAAATTATATTTTTTTAATTTTATATTTTAAAATACTAGATTAATAATTTACTTTCAAAAATATAAATTTCATAAATTATATAAGATATTTATTTCCACTATTTGTTATATATTAATATAACATTAATTATAAGAATTAAATTAGTAAAATTATTAAAAAATTATTTTTAAATATAATAGAAAATAATATAAATAATAACCATAATAATAATCATAAAATAAAATATTTATTATTTAGTAAACTATAGATCGCCATCTGGTGAGCACAATAGAGTATCAAATCTATTGTTGACTTGCAACGGTAAAATTCAAAAATGCATATTGAAAAAAATCGAAAAAAATAATATTCAGCATGTAAGCATTTATAAATGTTAATAAAATATTATGAGCTTTTAAATTAGCCTTTATTTTAAAGTAAGAAATCGTATTATTAATTAAATATTAAAAATAATGCAATTTAACTTAAATAAGTGAACACGTAATTATTAATATAATACATATTAAATTTTATTAATTTGTTGAATTGGTTTTTAAATAGACAATTTTTATCAGTTTAAGGAATAACAATAAAATAAAATAGTATAACTTACCTATAATCTAAGGTTAAATTACTACTCGTAAAATTAAATTTTCGAATGTCATTAGAGTTTCTTAAAAAATTTAAAATAAATCTGAAAATTTTATTTTACATGCTATCAAAAGTTTTATAATTAATAAGTGAAAAAATATTTATGCTTAGCCAAACAATTCTCTAACACTATTACAGATAAAATACGTTTAATGAAAAGAAAAATATATATTCAGAAATGAGAAGTAGAAGATAAAAATCACCAGTAATAAATTTAAAGTATTTAGTAGATGGCGCTATTGCATGTTACATATTTTTGAATGAGTTATATGTATTAAATAGTGACTTACAATCAATTTTCTAATCAGATAATAATAATAAATATATTGAATTATACATTTTAATTAATTTAATTTTATTACATTTTTACACTATGTCTCTTTTAAAAATGTATATTCATATATAATATAAGTTCATATATACTATATTATATAGGCTAAAATTACTTACTAATGATAAAAATCATTGTTACTATTAGCTTTATATTATAGTTCAAAATTAAAAAGTATAATAATTATAACTTTTATTTTATAAAAGTTAAATCTAATATATTTTGATCAATTTAAATAAAAAGAAAAATTAACTTTTCTTCGAAAAGGATTTATTTTTATTATTGATATTTTTTTAAATCCATTTTGAAATCGTCAGTATTTAAGAAGCTAAGATGAGAACCATATTTAGCATGTAGTATAAATGTGTTTTTTTTTTAAACGTTATTGATATGAGCTTATATTTAAAAAAAATAATTGTATTCAATATGGCTATAACATATAGTTTACAAACTAACGATTATCTTATTATTGTACAACCATTGTAATAAATAATATATTATCTTATATTGAATATTAGATTATAGTATATTGAATTATATAAATTAGAGGCAACATTTTGGTCTTTATTATATGTAATAATAGCCTATCAACTTCTAAACTTAAAAAATATTTTCGTATATATTTTTAATTAGAATATTTTTTAATTGAAAATTCTAATACAGATTGATTTATACTCTTCGTTTATGGAATTTATAAAATTTATATAATTTTCTTAACGAATAAACGTACGTATTGGTATAAAACTTTATATATATATATATATATATATATATATATATATATATATATATATAGATGGAATGTAATTTTTATCATATATTATAAACTTTCTTTAGATTTTTTACATCTGAATCTCATTTTTTCCTATCTTATAATTTTAAAGAATTTTGATTATGAGAAAAATAAAGCATGAAATACTTGTTGAATAATAATCATTTTTTATAAATATGTGGTTTTTATCAAATTAACTAACCAATTTCGTATAATCATTTATCTTTAATTAACCAAGAAAATGCAAATGAAAGATAATTTTGATTTTTATCCGGTTCAAGGCAACATTTTAAATCTTCAAGATACATACCACAATTTTTATATTGCTATTTTCTAATAAAAATTAAGATTAAAATATACGAAAATTAATTATATGTGCATATCTGTTTGATGATGTAATTATTAATTAATAAAATAGACATTATTTGGTAAATCTGTGAGATGGATTGTTTTATTGAAATTTTTTAGACTATAAATCTCTGATTATTCTGATAGGATAATGTTATATTCAACCTTTTCATATAAAATGTAATATAATATTTAAATATTTATAATATTTGTTTATTAAATTATTTTACATACCATTATTTCTTAACACGTTCATACTTTTTATGACAAGAATAATTTTATGAAAGGAACTTTATGTCTGTTAAATATTTCAATTTATCGAAGCAACAAGATAGAAAAATATTTTATAGATTAAAAAGAGTTAATAGAGTTAAAGCTGCTGGAATTGGTCTAATATTATTTATTATTTTGTAGTCAAATACTTGTTTTATAATTATTAAATTATTATATAATATTTTTATATATTAGGATGTTTAAAACACCTACAATAGATTATGTAACAATTTTAAAAATGCGTAAATTAGACTATGTTATTAATTTATGTTAACATAATTAGTAACAGCATAAAATTTGTGTTATATACATATAGATATAGTAATAATGTGACTGATGACTATACTTAAAAAATTAATATAACTCCACTTTATTTCCGTAGACAAAATTTGGTTTTATTTTCATTAGAGTTATCAGTACACAAAAGACTTAAAATTTATTTAATAATAAAAAATAAAAATACAAATGATTTTTATATTAATATATAAAATATACAAGTAAATACATAATAACAATAAATATATTATTCTATTTTAATGCTAGTTAAAGTATACATAAAGAAATTAACATAAAATATTTTAATGTAATTTTGACCAAGCCATATAAAAAATTACATAAAAATAATATTATTTTAATATTTATTTTTACATTATCTATGTGTTCAAATATAATACTTGAAATGATAAGTAAATTGTATTAAATGCGTTTAAATAAATGTTTGTTTCTTTATTTACCTACTGTTGCATATATAATTATTTTACATAAATTCTCAAACTCTGTATGATACACGAAAATTCCATGTATTTACAAAAACCAATAGCGTTAGACCTCCAATACGCATGCCTCAAATGACTGCGCTTGCAATGTAACAGAGTAGTTCTGATATATCACGTTAAATATAATTTTTGTTAGAAAATGTATTATGGGTATCTCAATCGAATTTTATCAATAATTTTATATTAACAATTCTTATATTTAAATATTATATAAACTATAACTTATAAACGATTGTTTTAACAGGAGCAGAAAAATTGTTATGCTTCGTTGTTACACAGAATTAGTTTTAAATAATTATAATAATGTCAATTTCAAGATTAACATATTATAAACTATTTAATGTAATGATTTAAAAGTTACAAGCTAAATTTTAATTTTGTTTTATTTAATATGATTTATAGTTCTATCATTATTAAAAGGTAAGCTAATCTTCACAATTAATTGAATAATTAAAAAATTAATTTATTCATTAAAAATATTCAATTTATAATAAAATTCTTTAAGTATAAAAAATAAATTGTATAAAAATTACAAATAAAATTTAAAATATAAAAAATATTTGAATGTAATTGTTTTGATATTATTTTATTTTAATTGAGGTTAATTATGGATATGAACATGTTTTTTAAATTAAATTAATTAAAATGTGAATATTAAAGTAGTAAATTACATTTAACAATACATTAGCAAAGTTTCTCTTAATTTATAGGTTATTTAATCATAGTAAAAACAATTTATATTTACATATAAACTTTACGTCAAATAACAAATGATTATAAAAAAATTTGTTTAGTTTTACAAATATAATATATTAAAAATATATTCTTAAATTATTCTAAATTCAGAAAATTTAGATTTATAATTAAAATAATATTTTTAATACACTTTTAATTTTAGAATATAATTAATTTTTTGAACTTTAAATTTATATGAAATAATTTATATTTAACACAAATTCTATATATTAATTATTGAACATATGAGAGTAAGAAATTTTCTATTTCATTAGAATTTATATTTTAAAAATTTGCAAGAAATATATAAATCAATTATTTGAATGTTTAACTTCAAGAAGTAAAAACAAATATGGTTATTACAATTTTTAAATTTGTAAAATAATTAAATGCTTTTGTAACATTGATATAATTTGATGAAATTTATAATTGTATTAAAAAACAAATTTATATTTTATAATTAATTGAATAATATAATGGATAGAAAATTAGTATTTTTCATTGATAAAGATTAAATATAAATTATTTTGAAATGTTTTGTAATCATACAATTGGAATTAACATGAAATTTTATTTTCAGATAATTTTAAATATAGAAATAAATATATTATAAAATAACAAAAATTATGGCTCCAGTACCTTTAGAAGGACATCAAACTCCTGTTACTAATATGCCACAGGAAGGTAATCGTGGTGGTTCTATCTCTCTTGGATTACTGATAGATTTTATTATTCAAAGAACATATCACGAACTTACAGTATTGGCTGAATTATTACCTCGAAAAACAGATATGGAGCGTAAAATCGAAATATATAATTTCTCTGCAAGGACACGTCAATTATTTGTACGATTATTAGCATTAGTTAAATGGGCTAGTAGTGCTACGAAAGTTGAAAAATCTGCTCATATTATGGCTTTTCTTGATAAACAGTCATTATTATTTGTTGATACAGCTGATATTTTAGCAAGAATGGCTCGTGAAACTTTAGTTCATGCTAGATTACCAAACTTTCATTTACCAGCTGCTGTTGAAGTATTAACAACTGGATCATATAATCGTCTTCCAGCTTGTATTCGAGAAAAAATTGTTCCGCCAGATCCAATCACAATAATAGAAAAACGTAGTACTTTACAAAGATTGAATCAAGTTATCCAACATAGACTTGTAATTGGAAATCTTTTACCTCAAATGAAAAATCTAGAAATTGATGCTGGACGGGTAACATTCCACATAGAACAAGAATTTTCTGTATCATTAACTGTAATGGGTGATGGACCTAATTTACCTTGGAGATTATTAGATCTTGAAATTTTAGTATCTGATCGAGAAACAGGTGATGGAAAATCATTAGTACACCCTTTACAAACACATTATGTACATCAAGTTATACAAGCGCGTCTTTCAGAGAGTACTGATCCACTTTCTGAAGTATATCATATTTTACATTATTTTTGTCAGTCATTACAATTGGAAGTATTATATTCTCAAACCTTACGATTGATAAGAGACAGACTAGATGATCATATTCGCATAGATAAATATATTTCTGGGGAATGTTTAACTATTTCATATTGGAAAGAATTGACAAATAAAGATTCTGGATCAGAACTTGGATATAAACTTAGTATTTTGGTAGATCAGCATGATCCTGCAAAGCCTTTAGCAATTATTCACACACCATCATTGGCAAATAAAGAATGTGAATTTTCAGATTTAGCAATAAGATCAAATCAGTTATCAATGGAATATTTATTAGTTCACACTATCTACATAAGAACAAGAAATCGTTTAGCTGATTTAAAACAAGAATTACAAAATATGTTTAAGGGCGCAGAATGTATATTAGCAGGTTCACCAGCAATTTTATCCGTTCCGATCTTACAACCATGCCTTAGAGCTGAGTTGCTTTTGATTGCAGTTGATACTCATACTGGTATGTTACAGTGTCATATACCACAGTATGATGCTCCACTTGTTCCAGAATTAACAGCTGCATTAAATGATGATCATTTGAAACTTTCAGTATTAATATCAGAATTAAGATTTTGGATCACACAGAAACGTTGTGAGAAAACATTGCAACATTTACCTGCTACATCTCATGAAAAATTACCGCTCTTATATCAAGCAGATCATCCAATAACATCAATCAGTAAGCATAGAATATTTGTGCAATTTCATAGACATCCAACTGCAATTCTGATTGTGTCGTTCAAAGAAAATAAATTATTACCATGTGATATTCAATTTTCTTTTTATTTGTGTGCAGTTAAGCCAAGTTCAACTGAACATGATGCAAATGATGATAATATTGAAAGTAAAACTCATAATGTATATTTAAAATTAGAAAGTCTTATTGAATTTGATACATTTGTTATAACACATGGATCATTTACAAGTATTGACTGTGAAAATAACGAATCAGAAACTCCTACTATAACAGAGTCAATAGATAAAAGTGGTAAAAAACGTAGAAATATTGGTCTCAGCATAAGAAGTGATACAAATAGTTCAATGCAAAATAAAAGACCAAAATCTCCAGCATATTTTATTCCAGAATTAGCTCATGTAGTTGCACTTTGTGATGAACAAATACCATTTGTTATGCTTGCTCAAGAATTAACAAAACGAGAAATTGCTCATCAAGGTTTACAAATAGAAGCAAATGCCACTGCATTAGTATTAAAACTTGTTCAACTTCCGGCTCCTTCTATGAATATGTTAACATGTAACGCATGGAATGCTTTGCTTAAAAGATTGTTAAGTGTAGCGATTCGAGTGCAAGGTAAAGGAACGGGAAAAGTCTGGTTAGTGGAGTTTTTATTTTATGGTAGTCCTCTAATAAGCAGTCATCCAAAAGAACAAGGTTTAAGAAGGCCTATTTATTTTCAATATGAAATGGGGACGATAGATACAATATCTCAGATGGTGGATTTACTTCTCAACGATTGGGTACAAATTGTGAACCTTTATTTACTCATACATGATCTTTCAGAATATTTCAAAATGGAAAAATCTAATTTTCGTAATATTGCAAGTATTAAGTCTTATAATTACAGCAAATTAATAATGTCTTATGGTCCGTATAGAAGAGCAACTATAACAGTACAGTGGGATGCAAAAGTTAAGGGCTTTAAACTTTACTTTGGTAAAAGCCCAACGAGCACAATTGAAAACGCGCACTCTCTGTTAAAAGAGCAACTCGAGGCTCATCTAAATCGAGATAAAAATCTAATGCAAATAATTCATATTTTAAACGAAACTCTTCAGCCTCTTACATCTATAAGTAAATTACCTATAATACCCCAACTGGGCTTGTACGAAAAGCGAATGCAAATACCCGTGCAAACTTTCGTCATAATGCCTCAGTGTATAACATTAGTGAGGATTGCCTATCAAAATATGTATTGCTTAGAATTGTGTTTTCGAGGTGATGGTCTTGTAAGCCTACGCGATGGTGCATATAGTCGTTTTGACCATAGTAATGTTGTCGATGGTTTCACACCCATCCAAGGTTTAAGTACTTTTTTGTCTCAGTATGTTGATAAAAATGCTGTATATCGTCGCCGCTCTCAATCTGAAGACGACAATCCACCATCACCTGTTACTATAGACAGCGAAGGTAATGGAACTGGGAGTATTGGTTTTCTTGCACATCATAGGAGTGGACCTCAATCACCGGCACAGCAACGTGAAGCTCTCCGGTTTCATCCACCACTAACTCCACCTTCTGGAAGTAACCCTAATACACCGGCGAGTCCACATACGGCAGGTATGCCTCCGAGTAGTCAACACCAGGGTTATGGTAATAGTCCGGGTATGTCGCTCAATTTAGCTTCACCACCATCTCTTACACCTAGTACACCTAATGTTTTGCCTCATCCTTCACCTGGTTCAGGCCTCGTAGCGAGTCCGTTAAACCAGATGCATGCTCCTAGTCCGGCAGGCCTTATGCCTACCTCTTCTCCAGGTCCATGTGGTAGTGTCCAAGTAGGCCATTCTCCGGCCAGTTCTTTCATGCAGGCAAGTCATGGACTCGACGGTAGTCCATTTCCTTCTTCACAGAGTATGGCCTCACCTGCAGCCTCGAACTGGGTTGGTTCACCGAGTATATCACGGCCTTCGCCAGCACGACCTGGTCAAAGTCCAGGTCATGTACCATTGCACAGTCCTCAACAACCAGTACCTGAACATCGGACATTAAACCATGTATCGCGTGTTTTACCTCAACGTTCTTGGGCGGGTGCTATTCCCACATTACTCAGTCATGAAACACTCGAGTTATTATGTGGAGGCTCACGGCAACAATCTGGACAATCAAATAGTCTCGGTCCCGATACATCACCACTCGAACGGTTTTTAGGTTGTGTCTACATGCGCCGACAGTTACAACGCTTTATTCAAACAAATGAGAGCTTGGCAATCGTTAACAGCACTGAACCGGGTGTCATTCATTTTAAAGTGGAAAGTTTGCAATGTCGTGTTTCACTAAATCCACAGAATATGCAATCGTTGCATATTAAAATACAACCACTACCAGAACATAACAAACAATGGAGCCTGGACGATCTACAAACGCTTGAAAAATTTTTTGAGAGTCGAGCAGTGGCTGCACCTTATAAGCCCAATACTTTATTAGGTTTTCTTAATATGTTGAATCTACCTTTCAATGTTCTCAAAGACTTTGTTCAGATAATGAAACTTGAGTTAATTCCTGGTTTAGTACAACAGCAGCAGATGAAATGGACTGCACAATGGTGTCTTCGAGTGCCACCTTCAGCGATGCCTATCGTCCCTTGCGGTATGCCAGCTGTTATCCAACACAAGATGAAGATTCTGTTCTTCTTACATATTATACGATTAGGAGTGCAGTGTCGGGAAGAAGAAGAGCCACCATCTCTTATTTTACCATTGGTTTACGACGTTAGAACAAATTTAACCCAACTAGCAAACGAAAGAGATTCCGCTCCGGCTTCTGCGATGACTGCCGTTTCAGTGCAGCTTAAACGATTCGCCGAGTATGGAAGTAATTCACAAGAATGTTCCATTTTTCCTGCGGTGAGAAACCTTTTAGTAAACCTAATATTGCCTTCGGAGACATTGGTACCTCAACAGATGGCATCTTCAATATCTGGGGGACAAGTGACAGCTGGGCAGCAGATACCGAGCGCTGGGATGCAAATGATGCCTGGAGCCCAGGGACCACCGCAAGGGCCTTACAGAGCACAGGGAATGACCCCGTTAAATATGATGGGTGGCCCTCAGTGATTTGAAAGGTATGTCTATTTCTTTGCATAAGAAATTAATACGAAGAACTATAAAATACGATTGATGTAATTCAAAATTACTATTCTTCATTAGTTAACTGTATATGCAAATTAATAATTGGAATCGAGCAATATTGGATTTCTATTTTCAGAATAATATTTAATACTTATATATTACTTTGTAAATATATACATTTGATTTATACATGTGTAATTTGTATATTTATATTACGTAATAGCTTTGGTACAATTTATGGCTATTATTCCAGTTATATAATAAAAATTGGAAATTTATAAAATCTTAAATATTTAATTATTTAAATTAATTTATTCATAGATATTAATAATTGTTAGAAAGATCTACTATCTATTTAGATAAATAAATTAAATAAATTTTTTAATGAAAATTCATTTTGTTCATATACAAGGACCATCAAAACTTATTATTTAAAATAGTTAAATTAACGATTATAAATTTTCTTATTTTTTCTAATATCACGTTTATTTGTGACCTATTTCTTAAAGCAATCTTTATAAATGGATAATACAAGTTTTTAATAAGTTTTAGAGAATCTTATTGTTTTAACTTATAATATATTTATAGATAATAAATCAAAATTTTTAATTATATAAATTTGAATATTTAATATTATAGATAAAATAGATAATTATAACCTAAATGAATATTATGTTTTTTATATTTCTTGTATACATTTTTATTCTATAATATATTTTATTTTTGAAATATATTTAAATTAACTGATTAGTTTTAAATAAATAATCAATTTTTTATAATAAAATATGTATTATATGTACAAATTTACATTTGATATTTTATTTTGGTTATTTTATTTGGTTTTTATTTTCAAGCTAATACCATTGAATAAATAAATTTCTCTAAAACATTTAAAATTTTATTATTTTGTTTAAGAAATAGTTCTTCAGAAACAGTTTATAAAATATTTTTTTAAGTTTCCTTTTTCAAATATATATCGAAGTTATAAATGTCACAAAAGTTTGTTACATTAAATTTTATTTACTGCGTTTCAATGAAAATTAATATACACATTATTAATTGAATTATTAATTATTGATTATTACTTTATAAATTTTAGATCATTTAAAATGATACTTTAATATGCATGCACTTGCAAATTTTAGAGAAAATATTTTTGTATCGACTACTACAAGTATAATAATAAATAATAAAATATAATCAAATAATGAATATTAAAATTTAATTAAATTCTTTGAGAAAAAATATAATATTGTTGTACTCTATAAAAATATTTTATGTAAATTCATTTATTTACCATTGCTTACTCTCATATTTATTTTTAAATATTAAAATTTTAGTAGTTTAAATTGACAGTTTGTATCGTTTTCTGTTAAATTACTATAATGAAATGTATATAAATTTAATTTTATTAATTGATTCTGTTTATTAAATTAAAATAATAGTCTTAATTTAATAAAAGTATGTGTTGTTTACATAATATATATATTTATATTTAATTATTACAGTTCAGATATCTGTAGTTATTCATAAGACCTGGAAAATATAACAAAATCAGTAGATCATTAAAGCAAAATCATTTACAGCATCATCAGAAGATTTGTAGAATTTATACAATTAAAACTAGCAATTAATTGATACTGATTTGTCTCAATAACAGTTATGTTAATTTATCGAGTTATATTAAAATATTTGTATAATTCATAATTTATTTCGTCAAAAATTTGTGAGTACACAATTTATTGGATCGATTTAGGAGTCTGCAATTTAAATGTTTAGTTATAAATTAAAATTTATATATGTGTATGTGCGTGCATGTGTATGTATGTGTGGTTAATAAATATTTTTTATTCTGATATATTTCGAAGTAATCTTAATATATAATATAAATTTAAATTTATATTATCTGGATATATGTTATATAGTCATGTAATTTATTTTAATAACATTAAGATGATATTTGTATTTATTAATAAATAAACGACAAAATCTTTCAATATTATATTTTTTCATAATTAGTAATATAATCATAGATAATAGAATTTCATTTTTAATAGAACAATTAAACATTTATTATATTAGAATTAAATATATTATATCATGTTATTTAGAAATTATAAAATGTATTCTTTTTGTTGCAAAATATTACTTAATTTTTCATAGCTCGAGTATAATAAATACAGTGAAATTGCAGTTAAATCGGAAGAAAGTATTCTGTTTTTATATTTGAGAATTAGAAGATGAACAGATTCGATATCATTTTTATATCTGAGATTTTCATCGCTATTAGTACTTTGATAGTAAATATTAAAAAATAAAATAGTTCAACAGATAAATATAAACAATTTGTATTTTATTATAATTCATAGACGAATATTATTTAAATAATATTATGATTTTATTTAGACATTCTTGCCTTTTTTAACAGATGTACATATATTAAATAATTAAATATAATAATAATATATATATATATATATAAAGTAATTTATTATAAAGTAATTTCATTCTTATGTTTCAATGTTTCAATCTTCGTTTCGTACCGACTTTTACAATTTGACAAAGTTTTACTACTACTTATGGCATTCAATTTTTTTCAAATAAGCTTTTATTTATTATAAATTTTGATGTTAAAAATGAATTTTCTCTTGCAAAAAGAAGAAATGAATATATTAAATGAAAAGTCAATAAAAGTTTTGTACAGCATTCTATTAAATATTTATTTAATTGTTTACATAGGTTAATAGCAAACTGATATCCATTGTAAATTTTTTAATTAAAATAATCGAATATTTAAAAAATGTTATAAAATTTATATTATTAATTAACATTATTAAATTATTATATTATTTTATTTTGTCTATTATACATATTGTACTGCCATATAAAAGATCCTGTCAAGAATGAAATGCTGTTAATTATTTTAAAAGTTCGTTCATTCAAAAAGATAAATATTTAAAATAGCTGAAAAATATTTCTAATATGCTAATAATAATTTTTCGTTTACACGGTGGCTCAAAATGTAAAAAAATGAACCATCAAAATTAATATATTAAAAATATAAATTTTTCATATTTCTAAAAACTAAAAAATGTTTCGAAATGAAAATGTTTTCAATTAAATATGAGTCACATATTTTACATGTAAATTTAAGGAATAAATTATATATTAAATTTCGTTTGTTAGATTTTATTATTTGCTCTGATACGCTTTTAGAATATTGCTATTGTTTATTTCAGTTTAAAATACGAGATAGATAGCCTCTAAATTATTCCTTGAAATAATTGCTGTAAATAAATCTATAATATGTAAATATTATTTTTATTAAAGCTATTCATTTACGTTATTTACAGTTCTTAAAACAGCAGATTTGTAAGAACGCCAACAATATAAAAAATTTCAGATCTGAAAAAAGGAATCAAAGATTTTACAAAAGTATTTGTAAGATATGTTACAGACTAAATTTTAAATAGCTCATTAATTTTTTTATAGCTTGAGCGAGATGGTGATGTCAATCCTAAAATCGCTAGTTACCATGCCAAAATATTATTGAGTAATACGAGTCGTAATTTAAAATATTCATTACCACTACTTCATGCATAAACTTTTGCTCTGCTAAATTTTGAATTATTATAAATTATCATGTTAAAAAGAAATTTCCAAACTTTAGTATTAATGGTTGTATAAAGAATAATTGTAATGCAGAAGAGTACGCATCTAACATCTGAATCGAAAGAAAATTATCAACCGTTTTATTCTATCACTAATGTATGTTAATAAATTATATTCTTATTAATTAATTTTTATTTAATGCGCCAAAAATTTTATAAATTTAATTTTTGTTATTAATTAATTTAAAATACCTGTTGCAAATATGACTTAGATAAAATTTCAAAATATAAAGTAATTTTTTACAGTTTTCACGATGTTGAACAGCAGTTTGATTTAGTTCACCATCATTATGTTTGGGTTGTACTCTACCTTTATTATCTTTGGTTGTTTGGGAGAGGCAATCAATCTAACATTTTGCCTAGATTTTAAAACTCATCCGGTAGTAATTTGCAGAAAATTAAAATACTTAAATATTTATATGTAAACGTAATTAGTATATAAGCCTTAATATAATTATGAAATATACTACTTTCATATTATCGATGTGATGCATGCAGTCATATAATAAATCACGAAAGGTAAATAAAATATGAAAATCAACGTTTTTAATTAATAACTGTTGAAATAAAATGATAAATTATTTTAAGACTAATTTTATTTAATTATTTAAAGGCTTTGGTTTTTTTATGAAAAATACTATATTAAATATATTTAAATAAAATTATTTAAATATAAAATATTTGATCGCACTTACTGGATAATTAACAAGGGTCTTAATATTCGTTCTATTATGGTAAGAAATCAACTATTATATAAACAGGATATCAATGCATCCAATTAGTTATTAGTGAAAGACTCGGAATTTTATACCAGTGGTAAGCATCTAGTGTTACAAGAGTGAGGTCACTATGCTTTACGTCATTATATGTATCTTTACATATATGCTTGATTTGCTAGGATTGCTATCTTCATTTTATGCCGGAAAATTTGTGTAATTATTCCTGGGTATAATAATATACTGTCTTATGAGATGTCATTATTCTAAGTTTTGTAAAACACTAATCGCAATGTATTACTATATATTAAATAATCATACGAATATGATGCTCAAAAGTATTTATCAAACAAATCGATAGTTATAAAATTATATTTAATTTTTTTAGCTTATTAGGATTGCAGTTACTTATAGTGATTAAAATCAATTTCTAGATTTAATAAATCATTATGTTCGGGAATCAATCCGTTTTGTAAACTCTCCCCATGATGCGAAGAAGGAGAAGTAGATAGTGGAGGGGAAGCGATAGCAGCAGGTATCAAAAAAAGTTCACGAAAGATGTACGTAACTGTAAGAGCGTTTATTGAAATCAATATGCTGAATGTAATATTGAAATTCAGTTGTATTTATGTTATCTTGATACTACTTGTAAATCAAATGTCTTGATAAATGAAGTGAAATTGTAGTCTGATCAATTCAGTAAATGAATGAATTACTTTCTTGTGATTCTGTGAAGTACTTGGTGCGGCGGTCAATTATAAGTTAAACGCCGCGTTTCTTTGCTGCAACGGTCAGTTGTCAGCTGAACGACGCGTTCTGTATCATTCACGCTCGCCTTGCGAATGTTGTAATTGATTGAGTCACTTCCCTTGAAGTGTGTGACTCAACCACGAAGTAATTGTATAAGATGCTTTGAGAGTCAGTCCGCAGAGAACTCCCAATAGAAGCAAATGAGAGTCACTACACGAGTGAATAAGACTACGAATTAGATGTTCCGGCGGTCAGATATAAATTTAACGCCCCATTAATTATTATTCAAATTGGAAAGGTGACTTGTTTCTGCGGCGGTCAGTTCTAAGTTGACCGCCACCGCCACTAGGAGGAAGACTCATATAAAAACACTAAGAACTCTGATAAACTCTGGTTTTGTTGCTCGTGCAGTCTGTTTTTGTTGATGTCACCCCGCCTTCCTGGGGGTGTACCCATCGATTAATTATCTTGCAAGTAGGAATTGAATATGAAGCTCGGTTTTATCGGTATTTTCCTGCGCTTGGTGTACTGAATATACAAATAAGGGGCTCGGGGCAGAGACTAGTGAGAAGCACGAATGTTTATCCTTGTCAAAAGGTTACACTGATGTCACTTCTGTATAATAAATAAAGTATAAATCTTGCTTAATAATTTGTGAGAAGGCACGAGTAAACCACGCGAGGTAGTCCACACTCTTGGAGATTTTAGAATACTTATAGCGATGTTAATTTTACTTTTGTTTGTAATAAGATCCGTGACAAAAAATATAGCACTAGAAACTCTTGTCCTAGGAGGAGGTCATAAACATCGGAAACGGAACGTGACAGTAAGACGACACTCGGTAATTATCGTACGAGGCGGAACTTGGTGAACATCTGGCAATCATAAACATGTTAAAAGTTCCTTCTAATTTTCAAACAATCTCAGTGTTATTACGAGACGTCCGTAACTCTTACGGAATCTCGAAGACATTGACTTATAGAATTATTCATTGAAGACAGACATGATTAATCACTAACTGTATTAAGTTGGAAAACAAGTTATTTATAAAAAATGCAAATTTTCTTGTTCGATTCGGACATTATTATCGAAAATTTGCTTTAACAGAATAACACTTTCAATGTACTTCTATATTACAATTGTTTTTGCTTATTTTTTCACGTTTATATATGTGAGCTTAAGTTCTTTAGTAATTAACCATTCTGGTTACAACGATCGATGCTTTACTTATTTTCATTTGGCTATGCACGTAACCTCTATTTTCTCACGTCATTAATTTTTATGTTTAGACATCTATAGAAGAAACAAGGGCTTCGGTTTCCAGAAATTGAATCTATCAGTATTGAATGTGTTATATTCCTTAATTTCAAAGTAAGGAGATATTAACAGAGCTTTTCTTTATTTTGATTTTGAAAACTATTCGAACTTTTCCTAAGACTGGAACTGTTAGATACTTTTTCGATTTTATACTATATTCTACATTTTTCATTTTGTGTATATGTAGTATATCCATACATATATACATTAAATATTTAAATTATATATTATATAAAAACTTATGATTTTAGGTTTAATGCAAACTCTTACCCTTAGATACCAATAAGATATATTTTTTATTTATAAGTTGATGAAAGAAAATAACAGCAAAGTTAAAGTTATCTTTTTATATATTGTATTTTTAGGTATATTTAAGAGGGACTCAGTGGCGTATACAGTGATGAAATAGTTATAGATATGCTGTTTTGCACTATTTTATAATTTGACTTTAACAATATATGAATTTAATTTTCTTTTATAAACAAAATCGTTAATTATTTTTTCTAGTCTTCTCAAAGACGTTACAGACACTAGCCTAGTTGGTTAAATTTTGTTTGCAAAAAGAGGAAAAAACTCAATAAAAATTCATGCTCATAATTAAGTCTGATTAAATTAAAACTCAAAAAAATCATTAATACGATATTAAAGAATAGAAAATATTAATGTTTCATTTTAATTTAATTTTGATATTTATCAATCAAATGTTTTTATTTCATTTTATATTATATTTTATAGCAATGTTATTAAAATAATATATTATTGGAAAGTCAATTATATATTTTTATATACAATATATATTCTAATGTTAAATTTGACTAACAAAACTGATGTTGCAATACGTGTAAATAAAAACAGTAAAAAATATAATTTAGGATTGTTTTTAAATAGTTCAAAACATTTTTCATTTAAAAATTTCATTTTTTGTGATAAATGTTATTATATTTTATATTTATATATATATATTTATTTTATATTTATATATGTTTATATTTGATAAATGTTATTATTATTACATTTTCGAAATTTGATTTTTAAATGAAATTCAAAGTTGAACGTACGTATATAAATTCGGATTTAAATGTATATGTATTTTAATAATGTATAGGATACTAATATTCAGAAAATTTAACTAATTTTTTTACAATAAATACAATTAAAATTTTTAACATTAATACAAAATACATTCTTTTATAATGACAATTATTTACATATTTTTATAAAAGTATTACTGTATTTATTCAAGCAAGATAATATTTTTCTAATAAATTGATATACTTTGTTGATTGATATAATTTACCTTATGAATACAATAGTACTTTGTATTAGATTTTTATTTTAATTATAGTATTATATAAAAATATATTGCAATAGTAAATAAGAATACACTCTGAATTACTACAAATTCAAGTAACAGTATAACTCTTTATCTTGATAACTTTATTGAATATTCTTCAAAGATATAATTTATTGAAGATATTTTAAAGATATAATTTAATTATATATATGATGTACTATAAATGTCATAATAAATTATATGTATAAAGAAGGGGTTTAAAATTTATAAATAATTCAGTATTTTAAATTTTGTTTATTTTACTTATTTAGTTTGATATGAAATTTTAATAAAAGAATTAAAATAGAATTGATTACAAAACAGTCGTAACCGAATTAACCAATAATAACATATTTTAATACAGATTAAAACAATATTTAAAAATTTTTTTTGCAATTTAATTTTTATAACTTTTTCAAAGTTACGAATGTCGTAAAAACGTTAACGATTACTGATCATTTTATGTAAATTCAAATTTTTTACAGCATTAAAAACCATCTAAAACGAATGCAAATTTTAAAATAAATATATTTCTTTTATATTATTAAACAACAACAAAATTGTATATAAATTAATAATGCTTTAAATAAATAAATCTAGAATAAAGTTTTTATTATAAATTGCATATTTTGAATTGAATATATATTACATTTTAAATATATATTTTAATATATTTAAATAAAAAAAATTTTTTTTGTTCTAATTTCTTTTAAAAAACTGTTTTTTTCTTTAAAATATATCACTTTAATAATAAGAAAATATTTTTATATTTTTTTATTAAAATTATTATGATTGCTTTATAAATAATATAATTTTTATTTATAAAATTTATTTAATTGTGGAGTACCGTAGTATTTTAGTATTTAACTTTCTATAAAATATATCAATGCGATAAAAATATCAGTGTTTACATAATAAAACTATGGTTCCTAATTATAAAAAAATAATTGAAATGGTATAAATATATACTTGTATATATAGCTATGTATATATATCACCTTATAAACTATAATATATTGTATAAGTTAAAAAATAAAAGCTATTAAATAATAAAAATAATCAAAATAAATATTACAAACCCTTTTATTACAATTGATTATAATATTTCAAATTTTTTAAATCCTTAACGAAATAATTATTCTAATTCATTTCTTTATGCTGAATTCAAAATATATAAAATGCTATTCTTACATTCTTACCTTATTAACTTTTTCAAGGAAAAAGGAAATAACCAGATTGTATATTTTTAAGCAATAGTTAAAAAATTATGATTGACAATATCTTTTAAATCGTATACTATACTAATTATTTTCTTTTTTCATATTTAAGTGTGTGGTATGTAATTTTATTATTTTTCTTTGTATTAAAATAAAAATGAAGCTTAGCTATTCATATACATAAATACAAAACTATTTATAATGTATTGTAAAACCTATCACGTGATTTTGTTATTATGGGTTTCAGTGTATTGAATTGAATATAATAACTATAAGACTATTAGATATCTTAACTTAATTCAAAATTACTGATTGTAAATTATTTATTTAAAGATATAATTAATATAATTAACAAATTCGTATTTAAATAAAGTTAAGGGATAAAATACTGAATCATTTGTTAATAATAACATTTTTTGATATATAATAATATCTAAATATAGTTATACATATTTTTAAATACCTTATTTAAATGTAAATATGTATTATTAAATATATATGTAAATTTATATTTGAATGTAAATATTTTTTCATATCAAATTTATGCCAAAAATTTATCTTGCATTTGAAAAATATATTATGAAAATTACTTAATTTTTTTAATTGGAATAGCTATTGCAATTAAAATTCTATGAGTTATTTATAATTTTACAAAAGATAATAAATATGTAATATATAATCATGTTACTTTACACTTTTATTATATATATTAATGCAATTTTAATTATTATATAATGTATTAATTATTCAATTGTATTTTATTTACGTAATTGTGCTAATTATTACAGGTGTCATTATATTTAAAATATCGTAAATGTATTTAAATCTATATTAATTGGTTTAAGTTTTGTTATTTTATGAATTCTACCTTATTATTTAAAATAAACGATTTAAATAATTAATAATTTAATAAAATTTGTTATGCTTTAAAAATGTTTTTTAATGCATATTATTTGGATGTTTTATATGTGTAGATAGATAAATAAGTATAATATATATATATATATATGATTTATATTTTAATTAAACAGGTTATTTTTAATAAATATTAAAATGTTTACATTTATAGTCCAAAAATTGCAATGTGTAAAAGCATTAGGTAACTACAGCTATATTTCTCTGTAATTCCTTAATTCCTATACTACCTATACTACATGTAATTTCTTTTGTTTCCACACTTTTTTTGCTATGCATTGCTATCTAATCATAAATAATAATCATCTTGAGGTAATTGATTTTTTTATATATTTACATTTTTAAGCTATTTTCATATATTTTCGTATATTTTCGTATATTTCGTTATTGTATCTATTTTTTATATCATTTATGTAAATTTATCGAATTGTACATTATTTGTAATAAAAGTGAAGTTTTACCTTAAAGAAATTTAAATATTGTCCAGGATTCAGGAAAATTAACATATTATATTTTGTACATAATACATTACAGTATTGCATCGATCGTATGTATCCTTCATTCAACCTATACCTGTTTCCTTGTGGGACATCATTGTATCAGACACCGATTATCGTCATACACTATAAATAGCATTGTATATTATTTAGTTTTTTGAATCATTAAATTTAATGCATTCAATGCCATTTGATTCAATAGAAAAGTCAATTTATAAAAGAAATAACTATCTCATTTATATATAATAATAATTATTATATATATGAGTATTATTATACATAGTTACATATTATATCTATGGTTTTGTATTAAAAATATTTAAATAAATATTTCTAAATTTTTAATCTTGATCTACATTAGATTCTCCAATTGTTACACGCTGTAAATAATAATATATTTTACAATAATCAAAATAAAAATAATTCATAGAGCTTGCATGTTAATTTATATTTGTGTATTAACCGATAATAATTCATTAAAAATTTTTTTAATGCTGCTTATACAGAGAGATATTTACACGAACAAGAATATTTAGAATTCTCACCATATAAACAAAATACATTGAAAATATTTTATATTTTTCACAGTGCATATAAAACTGATTAATAAAATCATCAGAGGTGAAGGATGAAAAGAAAAAAAAATTATATATATAAAATTATTAATATACTAGTCCCAAAAATATTTTTATTTCTGCAGAGATAAAAAACAATAGTTATAAAAATGAAAAAGTTTCAAATATTAGAAGATACAAAATTAATCAAAAACACAAAAAATTAAAAATTTGTATTTAATGTTTTTTAAAAAGGTTATTTAAATTTTCAATATCAATCTCAAATTAGGATAAATATTTAATAAGTAATCTAAATCGAATAATAAAACTAAATCCAATATACGTGATTTATAATAAAAAAAGTAAACAATTTTATAACAATTACCATTAAAATTCTAATATAAATACGCCCTGAAATTAATTTTTTTTGAAAAAAATATACAATTCTGTCTTTATCATTAATTATTCTATCATGGATAATAAATTTATTACAAATATGCAAGGAGTAAATAAATTTAATGTACAAAATATTAATTAAAAAATGTTTACAGGTATTTTATAAATAAGTATTTCAATAATTTATAGATATTTTGTAATTATAAAGACGAAGTAAAATTTAACACTAAAAAAGTTAAAAATATTTAATCAACAAATTTGCCATCAAATTTTATCCTATGGTTACGTTAAAAAATATGACTGATCAAGTAATATAAAATAAAGAATTGTAATCGAATACAAAAACTTGACAAGATTAATGTAACAGATAAGTGATCAATAACTAACATTTAGTTAATAATTATCAATTAAATTATTTTAAAAACATTGCAATCCTTGATTTAGTATATATTACAATGATCGAGTTTGCAATTTAAAATACAAATTGATTCTTATGATTGAAATGAAAGTTAAGTCGAATTTTAAGAGCCTCTTTTTTGCTATAAATAAATATGATGCTATTGGATTTATGAAAAGTAAACTAAAAAAATAAATATAAATATATCTACGTTTTTATACGTCTATTCTGGATCATCATTTGATTTAATAATATTATTAATTAATATTAAAAGAAATAATTTATTATTAAATGTTCATTTCATTTTTAGATAGCATGTAATTTTATACTCTTAAATCAATAAAATGAAGATACTTACTGAAGAATTTTGTTTTAAAAGAAACAATGGCAAGGCTTATTATAATCTACAAATGCACATTTAAAATAAATGTTTTTTTCGTGGTATTTTTTCATGGTATTTTTTCATGATATTTTTTGGTGATATTTTTATTATTAACAAAAGGAAAGTACGTATTCTTTACACACGAATCCATTTATTGTAATGCTTTAGTTTCAAAATAATTAAAAAATTTATTGTTGTACATGAATATTTACTTATTTTGTATTAGGAACATGTATAAAAAAGGTTTTCATCATATTGTTATAAAAAAAAAATATAAAAATAAAGTTAAAAAATTTTAATAAAGTTGTGTAAAAAATGTAATTAAATTTAAAATAAATAAATTAAGGATTTATAAATAATTCAATATTTGTTTAAAACTAGTATTTCAAACAACCGATTTTATGTTTTCTGTGTGCAGTATGTTTATATATTTTTAGAACATTATTATCCAATTTGCTTTCTTTTATTATAGAAATTCAATTTAAAAAATTGACTCATTAAGATAGTCCATTTCTCTGTTTATATATTTTATCTTATTTAATAAAAATAATGAAAACCATTGATTTTTAAATTTAAATAAATTTTTTCACTAGTTAGTATTACCATGAAGATCTTGAATGTGTTCACAAGTCATTATACTATTACCAATATCATTCGTTCTCAGTATATAAGAGAAAAGAAAATGTATTACGATTCTTCGAATCTATGAACAAGGTACATAGTAACAGAATCCAGTAACAGTATATCTATTAGCAGAATTTTTTCTTATCTCGTATATAAAATCTGCAACTAGAGAAATTAAATCGAAAATTATAACTAACAGTGAAATATTTATCACATTATATATATTTAAGAAATTCCGATTTGTGAATATTTTCGCCGTTATACCAATTACTTGCAAGCAATTTTAACATATGTACAAATATACGCCATACTATAAATATATAATTTTTAGTTATAATTTTCGGTATAGTATTTTTGTCTATCAAAATATTTTTTACTTAGAATATAATTAGTAATTATTTATATTTTTAAAATATAAAATTATGACCAAAAAATATCAACAGATTTAAAGAAATGAATATTTCGACTAAATTATATGTGCCAAGTAGTAGTACATTTAATAATTAAACGTTTAATAATTAAATTTTAATTAGATGAAAAGGGTTATAAATCAATATTGTATTAAGAAGACAGAGAACTGCATTTTCTAATAGGCTTACAATTGTTTTTAACATTGTACTTTAAAAATAATAATAGTATTTATAAATTATATGATTCAAAATCATTTTATAAAGATTATAAAACTTTCAGATATATATATATATATATTTTTATATAATTAAGTAATATTTATTTTATTTTATGTAATATATTTATAGTTTTTATAATTTTTTAAAATTGTAAACACGTGTATTTTATTATAAATCAACAATGTACAATAATATTTGAATGAGGCGCGGCAAGGAGAGTCATTCATGGTCGGTAATATCTGCACACCATTTTGTTAACCGTTTGCGGGCGTAGATTCAGTAAGGACGCGCAACTGAAATAGCAGACATGTTGTTGTTTACAATTTACCAAATAATTTGTTAAAATTTTTATCAATTATAATATTTTTTATTTTTATATTCAAATTATTTTATAATAAATAGCGATTATTGAAACTTCCAATTGAAAAACTTTGATAATTTATATTTAATAATTTCATTTGATTCAAAAGTTATCGATAAATTACCTTTAATTAAATTTAATTAAAATGTACATTGATTGTAAGATAAATGTGCAATTATATTAAAATTTTAAGTATATAATATTTATATTCAAATAAGCAAAAAAATTGCAGAAAAATAAAATAAGAAACTACTACAAATTAACCTTCATTGCTGGTGTGCATATAAATTCATTATTTCAAAAGTATGTATTGTTGGTTTTTTGTAACTTACTTTTATTTATAGGCACAGCTTTATGTTTTTTTTAATGAATTTTTTAAAATTATGTATTAAGAAATATGAGACTAGTATAAATATAAAGATAAATAAGTTTTTAAATTTGTGAGTATATTAAAAACATGAAATTTCAGTAATAAATATTGTAAATCTTAACATTATAATACACAATTAATTATTCATTTAAGAATAATAAATGTATATTATACATTTATATGCTTAAATAATTTTAAAACAATTACATAGAATTATCTATTTTTGTAAAGTTTTTCTAAAATTTAATAAAAAAATATTACTTAGTTAAATTGATGTTTGAATCATGTTTATTATTTATATATATATATATATATTTTTATAAATCTTGAATTTTAGTAATCAATTATTATTTTATCAACTATTCTTAATATACATTAAAAGTCATTGTGTTTAATTAAATGAAATGAAAAGTAATATTTAAATTATGAATTTTTTAAAATTCATAAATATTAATCTGCCAATTAAACTTTCTAATGAAAATTGTGTAAAACTATGTATTTTCTATTTGTGATAACATTTTTTTTATGAACTTAAAAGATATTCAATTATTTTAATATTTAATATATTTATTAATATATTAATATTTAAAATATTCGTATTTAATTAAAAATATTAATAAAAAAAATAAATACTTTAATTATATAAAATAAATCTTTACTGTAAATAATATTTAATATATTTAATCAAATCTGTTTTATAAATGAGTACTTGTATATGTACTTAAGTTGTTTAAGCATTAATCAATGAAGAGCTATAAATGCTTAAAAAGTATACACTTTAGAAACTAAATATTTTATCTGAAAATAACAAATCAGTAATGATGTTACAATAATTTTATGCAATGAAGAATTTTTAGTGAAAAATATAAAGTTTACATAGTTTATTTAGCTAATTTTATTTAATTATTTTACATGTTAAACATATTTTTATTTTTAACTTAAAAAGCATTAATTGAATTATAAATATAAAAGTTTAATAATTATGAAAATACTATATATAAATATGCCACAAAGTATTAAAAAAGAAAATTTATATTCAATTAGATACAATTAAAAAAAGGGTTATAAAACAAAATTTATGATAATATTTTTCCATTATTTTGATGTCCTAGAAATGAAAATCTAATAATGCATGAAGTAATTTTTTATTTCCATATGAAATTAAAATGTATAATATAAACATGAGCATGTAAATGCTTAATATTAAAAGTAATTGTTTCTTATATTTGATCAATATTATACATAATGATTGATACAATTTACATGATAATTATATATAGTATTCAGAAACTTTGTGTTTAATGTAAATATCTTATTATATATTTATTTATTTTATTAACTGAGTAAAATTTAAATGATAGTTTAATGATTATTTCATAGTATTTAATGATTAAGTTAATAATATGTTATTATATTATTTACTTTTTTTTTTGTTTTATATTCATTAGTATAGATTTAGTTTTAATCATTATGATAACATTATTTATAATTTAAACATCATTTAGATTTTTATCTCTATAGAATAGTGAACAAGGTTTTTTATTTCTTTCTATTTATATTTTTAAAAATAATTTATAAGTTTTTTCTATTTAAAAAATTTATAATTGTGAAAGTATTTTAATTTATAGTAAAATATATATCTTGTTATAGTATTATTTATTTAAACTTTCTATGCTTTGAAATACTTATAAAATTAGTATTATTAAATTCAATATTGTATTATTTGTTAAATTAAATCGTATTATTTTAAAATTATAATTTTAAAATTAGAAAAAGTAGATTGATGTTAAAACATTATAATATTAAATTGATATTAAATAATTAAAAAATATTCATAACAGAAAATTGGTTCAATTAAATTAATATAATTTTTCTTTATCATTAAAGATTTGCACATTTCACTAATATAAAATTGGACTTTAATTTCTTTTTAAATATGATATTAGTACTGTTTTCTTAGTAGAATTAATACATATACATATTATATTTTTATAAAATATAGGAATATTTATATACTATTCTTGGTAATGATTAATTTTTAAATATTTTAAATTGTAATATAAATAGCTTTAATTGCTATAAGGAAATAAGTATTTAAGAATTATTTTAACAATTTGTAAACATTACTAGTTTTTAAGTATTACTTATTATATTTTATATTTTACTTTTAGAAATGTGGAAAAAAATAACCATTTGAATTTCATCTAAGCCATTATAAATATTATATTCATTTATAAACATAAGCATTAACACAATTTAATTATTACATTTAAATAAAAATGACTACTAGGTAATTAATTATATTCTTATATTGCCTAAATGTGAACAAATTTCATTTATAAAATTTTATAGAAGAAAGTGTTATTTTGAGTTTATTAAAAATTATTTGATAATTTCATTGTCTTTTTTAAATAATATAATTATATATTTTTATTAATATTATATATGTTAACTAGTATTGTCAAGTAAATAAGGATAGTTTTAAAGGATAGAGAATCAAATTTAACTAGTAAATCATTTTTGACGTTACCATGTCCAGGAAACTAGAAAATTTTGAGGTTTCTATTTATTGTAAATTATATTTACACTGATTTGATATACATTACAAAATATTTTAAATAGTTTTGAAACATTAAAATGTAATTTTGAACACTTAAACTATGAATTGAAAGCATACATTTATCCAGAAGAATTTATGTATTAACTCATAACTTCAATTGTAATAATATTTGTGCTGTTAAACTTTGATTTCTCTATCAGATAATATATACTTTTAATTATTAATATTTATCCTTTAAACAGCATTATTTCATTAAATGTTGAAACCCATACTATTGTATATTATTATGTGTATATTTCTTTTATTAATAAAATACTTTAAAAACTTACTTCATATTCCTTTAAAATTTCAGCAGATCTAGTAAACGAGATTTAAAATGGGCTGCACAGCAAGTTCTAATGGTGATAAAGCAGCTATCGAGAGATCAAAAAAGATTGATAAAGATCTTCGAGCAGATGGAGAAAGAATAGCGAATGAAGTAAAATTACTTTTACTTGGAGCCGGAGAATCTGGAAAATCTACAATAGTTAAACAGATGAAAATAATCCATGAAACTGGATATAGTCAAGAAGAGTGTGAACAGTATAAGCCAGTTGTATATAGTAATACAATTCAAAGTTTGATGACAATAATTCGAGCTATGGGACAATTAAAAATAGACTTCGCAGATCCTAGTAAAGTTAATATAGCTAGAGAATTTTTCACAGTCGCATCTTCTACGCCTGAAGGAGAATTAAGTAGTGATTTGGTAATTTTGATGAAAAATTTATGGCAAGATACTGGCGTTCAGCTATGTTTTGCACGTAGTCGCGAATATCAATTAAACGATTCAGCTGCTTATTATTTAAATGCAGTGGATCGTATCACAATGCCTAACTATATTCCAACACAACAAGATGTCTTAAAAACAAGAATAAAAACAACAGGAATTGTAGAAACATGTTTTTCATTTAAAGGTTTGCAGTTTAAAATGTTTGATGTAGGAGGTCAACGTTCAGAACGAAAAAAATGGATTCATTGTTTTGAGGATGTAACAGCAATTATATTTTGTGTAGCATTGAGTGAATATGATTTAGTACTTGCTGAGGATGAAGAAATGAATCGTATGATTGAATCAATGAAATTGTTTGATTCTATATGTAACAGTAAGTGGTTTGTAGACACGTCTATTATATTATTTCTTAATAAGAAGGATATTTTTGAGAACAAAATCTGTAAAAGTCCATTAACAATTTGTTTTCCTGAATATAAGGGCTTAAATACCTTCGACGAATGTGCATCATATATCCAAATCAAATTTGAAGAACTTAATAAACGCAAAGAGCAAAAACAAATTTATTCTCACTTTACGTGCGCCACTGATACAAATAATATTCAGTTTGTTTTTGACGCTGTAACAGATGTTATAATTCAAAATAACCTTAGTAGTTGTGGCTTAATAAGTTGAGAAATTTTTATTTCAAATTTAATATTAATTATATTAAAATTATAATTAATGAGATGAGAATTGAAACTATTAATTTGTGTCTTACTAATAATTACTGCTTATACTGAATCTTACTAATTATGAAAAGAATTATGACATGTTGATACAATGCATAACAGTCATTAATAATATTTTTTATGTTTGATCCCTAGTTATAATCATATTCTTTTCTAAACATTAACATTGATGTAAATGTAGAAATATAATTTTAAAAATTTTTAAATTGAATTTTAATTTGTGAAATACTATGGTTGGTGTTGTATAATTTTCTATAAAACAATATTAATTATAATTTTAATTAAGTAATATATTAAAAAATAAAAAATTTGTAAATCAAAATTTTATTAAAAAAGGTGATTAATAAAAAGATGATAATAATTAAGTTATAGTAACTTGAAAACATAGTACAACATAAATATACGTACAAGAGTAATTTTAAATTTAAAAGAATTGCAATTATATATTTTTCTTATAGAAACATACGCTGTAAGCAGGACAATTATGATATATGGAACTGATTCGTATTAATTATTTACAGATAATATAAAAATAAATATTTCTTATACTACTATAAATATAAAAATCATAGATAAGACGCTTAATTTTTTATAACCAATAAATTTTTGTATGTACACTTTTAAACTATAATAATGAAGATAGTATTAAGCCAAAAAATACAGTATTTTAGAATAATATTTTTACTACGAATTTCATTTTTAAACCGTTACTAAATAACTAATTATATAAATAAAAAAATGTTTAGGGAAAAAAGTAAAATATGTATAAATATTTGTCAATTATATGTACATATATACTTGTGTATATATAATTATATCTGCATATAATTTTAGAAAGCATGCGAAAGATTATGATTAGTATTTCAAAAAAAGATCATAAGTAAAATGTAAAGATTCTTGTGATTTATTATTCACATCTAAATAACTTTGGACCATTATATATTAATGTTTTTGTAATATATACAAAAATATAGTAAATGCATCTCAATTTAATTTGAAAAAAATATTTATGAAAGCTTCAAAAATTTTGTTCTGATTTAATATTTGGAGATAATAATTTTTTAAACTATAAATTATTTACATTTAAACTCTTATTGTATACTCGTTTTTTAAATTTAACTTTAACGTAATTTTAAATTGTAATAATTAATTAGTTATAGTTTTTAATTATTGTATTATTAACACTTTATTAATCTATTAAATTATATGTAAAAATTTACTGCTTTATGAAAATATATAACTTTGCAATTATTGAAAAATAAAATTTAAAATGATTTATTCATTACGAGATTATATAAATATATTGAATGTATAATGATTTACGTTTTTCATTAAAAAAAACTAGTCTTATTGCTGTCATGTGTTACCATAACGTCACATTTCTGACATTGGCATTTAGCCAAACATATTATTGTCTATAAACATACTATTCAAAAGATCATATTTATTCTACAAATAGAAATTGAAATTAACGTATATTAATTTGATTAACTTGCATATAAAAAAGCATTTGTAATAATGTTGAAATTAATATTATATTTAATTCCATTGTGAAAAATAATGTTTATCTACGTTATGTTGCTACATAGAATTCATACTAAATCTAAGTTGTATCCTTGAATGAGCATACCATACTAAACATTATTTTGTAAGAACTGAATAATGAAATTATTATACAATGCATTTTTATTTTATATCAATATATGTAATGCAATTTTTAATGTAATCGATAATTAATAAAGAAATCTTTAAATTGAAATATTTAAAAATATCATTTTTAAGGTAAGGAATAGCATAAATGTAATTTATAACTAATTATAAATATTTATATTTATATAATTTATAAATTTATAAACAATTTTATTCAAAACTGTATTAAATATTTTTTTAATTTAAAATTATTTAAATTTGTTTATTCATTATAAATATTGGAATGTATTTAATGATTTTACAATCTACAAGGTAAACTATTAAAACGCAAAGCAATTGTATTTAGTTTTTTGTAAATTTAATTTATTTTATTGTAAATGAAGGTGTATATTACATGGATTTAACCCTAAAAGTATTTATGAATTTTCTAAAACAATTAAATCTTTGTAATTAATGATGTTGACTAAACTTTTAAAAATAATATTAACCTTGCTTATTCTTTAAATGAATGTTTTGCACATACACTATGTTCAAGTGCCATAATTTAACTATTTTCGATGAATAAAACATGCGATATTTAAAATTATAAATTGTTAACTTTAAAATTAATTTCATGACATCTGTGTAATTGATAATTTAAAACATCTTTATTGTGTCAATTATGGGACTATCTTTAAGCCTTATAATTGTTCGGTAAATTCAGTTATAAGAATATTTATAATACGATGTAATGTAGCTAATATTAAATTTCTATATTATTTTTATTTTCACTCACAAATATTTGCTTTTGAGGGTATTTGTTTAATATTTTGAATTACTGACTTGCAAAAGTACAAATTTGAAATATTTATTTAATTAAAATAATTTAATATGTATTTTTTAACAGAAAGAATCGCTCATATGTTAATTTATGGATATTTGTATTATTGAAGATTGTTACATATAAAATTATAACTATTTATTAGCGTTTCATGTATATTGTGTTTCATTATAATTATAACTTGACATTAGTAGCATAAGTTAAGTAGCAATAGTTTTTATGCTACAATTATAACCATTATATTTTGAATTATACTATATACAAATATTAAGTATCAAAAAATGATTTTACATTTCACAAAATTAAATTGTTACTTGGTATTTGTAAATTTAATCAATATGTTTGTGTTTCCTTACTGTCTTATCATTATAAAACTATTAATATGCCAATAAAGAACAAAGTCATCATAAAGTAAATTATTTATTTAAATTTAATCTCTAATTATTGGTAAATATATTAAATTGTCGTGCAGTTCCTACTTTTATTATCAGCATTTAATCTCTACTTGTCGATATTTTCATACTGTAACCAAATTAACATATCAAATTAAATTAAAATTAAACAAAAGTTTTTGATAGAACTATCGAAATTTTATGATAGTAGAATTTTAAATAAAATTATTATAAGCTATAGCAGAAAGAAACAATATCAAATAGATTTGCTGTAGCATACGCGCACGATTATAATTGATACAAAGATATTTCCTTTCTAGTGAATTTAAGATTATAAATATTTATTTATTTCATAAAAATATAATTTATCTTTAATAAAATATATTTTAACAATTCGTTAATGTAAATTATATATATATATATATATATATATATATATATATATATATATATA